>CM045734.1:65570413-65572913 GCA_024760905.1 Plotosus lineatus
GGGTTAGGGGTTAGGGTTAGGGTTAGGGAGTTAGGGTTAGGAGTTAGGAGTTAGGAGTTAGGGTTAGGAGTTAGGGTTAGGAGTTAGGGTTAGGGTTAGGGGTTAGGGTTAGGGGTTAGGGTTAGGGAGTTAGAGGGTTAGGGTTAGGGTTAGGAGTTAGGGGTTAGGGAGTTAGGGTTAGGGTTAGGGTTAGGGGTTAGGGTTAGGGTTAGGGTTAGGGGGTTAGGGTTAGGGTTAGGTTAGGGGTTAGGGTTAGGGTTAGGAGTTAGGGTTAGGAGTTAGGGTTAGGGGTTAGGGTTAGGGTTAGGGTTAGGGGTTAGGAGTTAGGGTTAGGGTTAGGGGAGTTAGGAGTTAGGAGTTAGGAGTTAGGGGTTAGGGTTAGGGTTAGGAGTTAGGAGTTAGGGGTTAGAGGTTAGGAGTTAGGGTTAGGGGTTAGGAGTTAGGGTTAGGGTTAGGGTTAGGGAGTTAGGGTTAGGGAGTTAGGAGTTAGGAGTTAGGGTTAGGGTTAGGGTTAGGGTTAGGAGTTAGGGGTTAGGAGTTAGGGTTAGGGGTTAGTTAGGGGTTAGGGTTAGGGGTTAGGGTTAGGGTTAGGAGTTAGGGTTAGGGTTAGGATTTGGGTTAGGAGTTAGGGTTAGGAGTTAGGAGTTAGGGGTTAGGAGTTAGGGTTAGGAGTTAGGGTTAGGGGTTAGGGTTAGGGTTAGGAGTTGAGGTTAGGGTTAGGGTTAGAGTTAGGGAGTTAGGAGTTAGGGTTAGGGTTAGGAGTTAGGGTTGAGTTAGGGTTAGGGTTAGGAGTTAGAGTTAGGGGTTAGGGTTAGGGTTAGGGTTAGGGATTGGTGGGTTAGGAGTTAGGGTTAGGGTTGAGGTTAGGGTTAGGGGTTAGGGTTAGGGTTAGGGTTAGGGAGTTAGGGTTAGGGTTAGGGTTAGTTAGGTTAGGGTTAGGGTTGAGTTAGGAGTTAGGAGTTAGGAGTTAGGAGTTAGGGTTAGGGGTTAGGAGTTAGGAGTTAGGGTTAGGGTTAGGGTTAGGGGTTAGGAGTTAGGGGTTAGGAGTTAGGAGTTAGGAGTTAGGAGTTAGGGTTAGGGTTAGGGTTAGAGGTTAGGAGTTAGGGGTTAGAGGTTAGGGTTAGGGTTAGGAGTTAGGAGTTAGGAGTTAGGGTTAGGGTTAGGAGTTAGGGTTAGAGTTAGGAGTTAGGGTTAGGGTTAGGGAGTTAGGAGTTAGGGTTTAGGGTTAGGGTTAGGGTTAGGAGTTAGGGTTAGGGTTAGGGTTAGGGAGTTAGGAGTTAGGAGTTAGGAGTTAGGGAGTTAGGGGTTAGGAGTTAGGAGGTTAGAGTTAGGGGTTAGGAGTTAGGGTTAGGAGTTAGGGTTAGGGGTTAGGAGTTAGGGTTAGGAGTTAGGAGTTAGGAGTTAGGAGTTAGGGGTTAGGGTTGAGGTTAGGAGTTAGGGTTAGGGGTTAGGGTTAGGGTTAGGAGTTAGGAGTTAGGGGTTAGGGTTAGGGAGTTTAGAGGTTAGGGTTAGGGGTTAGGAGTTAGGGGTTAGGGTTAGGGGTTAGGGTTAGGGTTAGGGTTAGGGTTAGGGGTTAGGAGTTAGGAGTTAGGGTTAGGGGTTAGGGAGTTAGGGTTAGGGTTAGGAGTTAGGAGTTAGGGTTAGGGAGTTAGGAGTTAGGAGTTAGGGTTAGGAGTTAGGAGTTAGGGGTTAGGGGTTAGAGGTTAGGAGTTAGGGTTAGGGGTTAGGAGGTTAGGGTTAGGGAGTTAGGGGTTAGGAGTTAGGGTTAGGAGTTAGGGGTTAGGGGTTAGGAGTTAGGGTTAGGGTTAGAGGTTAGGGTTAGGGTTAGGGTTGAGGGTTAGGGTTAGGGTTAGGGGTTAGGGTTAGGAGTTAGGGAGTTAGGGTTAGGGGTTAGGGTTAGGGTTAGGAGGTTAGGGTTAGGGTTAGGGTTAGGAGTTAGGGTTAGGGAGTTAGGAGTTAGGGTTAGGTTGAGTTAGGGGTTAGGGTTAGGAGTTAGAGTTAGGGGTTAGGGAGTTAGGGAGTTAGGGTTAGGGAGTTAGGGTTAGGAGTTAGGGTTAGGTTAGGGTTAGGAGTTAGGGTTAGGGTTAGGGTTAGGGTTAGGGATTAGGGGAGTTAGGGTTAGGAGTTAGGGATTAGGAGTTAGAGTTAGGAGTTAGGAGTTAGGGTTAGGGTTAGGGGTTAGGGTTAGGGTTAGGAGTTAGGGTTAGGAGTTAGGGTTAGGAAGGGTTAGGAGTTAGGGTTAGGGAGTTAGGGTTAGGGGGTTAGGGTTAGGGGTTAGGAGTTAGGGTTAGGGTTAGGGGTTAGGAGTTAGGGAGTTAGGAGTTAGGGTTAGGGGAGTTAGGGTTAGGAGTTAGGGGTTAGGGTTAGGGAGTTAGGAGTTAGGGAGTTAGGGTTAGGGTTAGGGGTTAGGAGTTAGGGGTTAGGGGTTAGGGTTAGGAGTTAGGGTTAGGGTTAGGAGTTAGGGTTAGGGTTAGGAGTTAGGAGTTAGGAGTTAGGGAGT
>CM045734.1:65575413-65578922 GCA_024760905.1 Plotosus lineatus
GTTAGGGTTAGGGGTTAGGGTTAGGGTTAGGAGTTAGGGGTTAGGGAGTTAGGGTTAGGGTTAGGGGTTAGGGGTTAGGGTTAGGGTTAGGAGTTAGGAGTTAGGGTTAGGGGTTAGGGTTAGGAGTTAGAGGTTAGGGTTAGGGTTAGGAGTTAGGGGTTAGAGAGTTAGGAGTTAGGAGTTAGGGTTAGGGTTAGGGTTAGGGAGTTAGGGTTAGGGTTAGGAGTTAGGGTTAGGAGTTAGGGAGTTAGGGGTTAGGAGTTAGGAGTTAGGGAGTTAGGAGTTAGGAGTTAGGGTTAGGGAGTTAGGGTTAGGAGTTAGGAGTTAGGGTTGAGGTTAGGGTTAGGAGTTAGGGTTAGGGTTAGGGTTAGATTGAGTTAGGAGTTAGGAGTTAGGGGTTAGGGTTAGGAGTTAGGAGTTAGGGTTAGGGTTAGGGGTTAGGAGTTAGGGTTAGGGAGTTAGGAGTTAGGGGTTAGGAGTTAGGGATTAGGGTTAGGAGTTAGGGTTAGGGAGTTAGGGTTAGGAGTTAGGGGTTAGGGTTAGAGGTTAGGGTTAGGGGTTAGGAGTTAGGGTTAGGGTTAGGGTTAGGGTTAGGAGTTAGGGAGGTTAGGGTTAGGGTTAGGAGTTAGGAGTTAGGAGTGTTAGGGTTGAGGGGTTAGGGTTAGGAGTTAGGGTTAGGAGTTAGGAGTTAGGAGTTAGGAGTTAGGGTTAGGGTTAGGAGTTAGGAGTTAGGAGTTAGGGTTAGGAGTTAGGAGTTAGGGAGTTAGGGGTTAGGAGTTAGGGTTAGGGAGTTAGGAGTTGGGGTTAGGGTTAGGGTTAGGAGTTAGGGTTAGGAGTTAGGGTTGGGGTTAGGGTTAGGAGTTAGGAGTTAGGGTTAGGAGTTAGGAGTTAGGGTTAGGAGTTAGGGTTAGGGGTTAGGGAGTTGAGTTAGGAGTTAGGGTTAGAGGTTAGAGTTAGGGTTAGGAGTTAGGAGTTAGAGTTAGGGAGTTAGGAGTTTAGGAGTTAGGGTTAGGGGTTGGGTTAGGGTTAGGGTTAGGGAGTTAGAGGAGTTAGAGAGTTAGGGTTAGGAGTTAGGAGTTAGGGGTTAGGGTTAGGGGTTAGGGAGTTAGGGTTAGGAGTTAGGGTTAGGGGTTAGGGGTTAGGGTTAGGGGTTAAGTTAGGAGTTAGGGTTAGGGTTAGGGTTAGGGTTAGGGGTTAGGGTTAGGAGTTAGGAGTTAGGGTTAGGGGTTAGGGGTTAGGGGTTAGGAGTTAGGGTTAGGGTTAGGGTGTTAGGAGTTAGGAGTTAGGGTTGAGGTTAGGGGTTAGAGGTTAGGGTTAGGGTTAGGGTTAGGAGTTAGGAGTTGAGGTTAGGGTTAGGGTTAGGGTTAGGAGTTAGGGTTAGGGGTTAGGAGTTAGGGTTAGGGAGTTAGGGTTAGGGTTAGGGTTGAGTTAGGGTTAGGGTTAGGAGTTAGGAGTTAGGGTTAGGGTTAGGAGTTAGGGTTAGGGAGTTAGGAGTTAGGAGTTAGGGTTAGGGTTAGGGTTAGGGAGTTAGGGTTAGGAGTTAGGGGTTAGGAGTTAGGGAGTTAGGGTTAGGGTTAGGGGATTGGAGGTTAGGAGTTAGAGGTTAGGGAGTTAGGGTTAGGAGTTAGGGAGGTTAGGGTTAGGGAGTTAGGAGTTAGGAGTTAGGGGTTAGGGTTAGGGTTAGGGTTAGGGTTAGGAGTTAGGAGTTAGGGTTAGGGGTTAGGGGTTAGGAGTTAGGGTTAGGGTTAGGGGTTAGGAGTTAGGGTTAGGAGTTAGGAGTTAGGGGTTAGGAGTTAGGGTTAGGAGTTAGGGTTAAGGAGTTAGGAGTTAGGGGTTAGGAGTTAGGGTTAGGGGGTTAGGGGTTAGGGTTAGGGTTAGGGTTAGGAGTTAGGAGTTAGGAGTTAGGGTTAGGGTTAGGAGTTAGGAGTTAGGGGAGTTAGGGTTAGGAGTTAGGGTTAGGAGTTAGGGTTAGGAGTTAGGGAATTAGGGGTTAGGGGTTAGGGTTAGGAGTTAGGGTTAGGGAGTTAGGGTTAGGAGTTAGGAGGTTAGGGTTAGGGAGTTAGGGTTAGGAGTTAGGGGTTAGGGTTAGGGAGTTAGGGGTTAGGGTTAGGAGTTGGAGGGTTAGGGTTAGGGTTAGGAGTTAGGGTTAGGGTTAGGGGTTAGGAGTTAGGGTTAGGGGTTAGGGTTAGGAGTTAGGAGTGAGGTTAGGGTTAGGGTTAGGGTTAGGGTTAGGGGTTAGGAGTTAGGGTTAGGGGATTAGGGTTAGGGTTAGGGTTAGGGTTAGGAGTTAGGGTTAGGGAGTTAGGAGTTAGGAGTTAGGAGTTAGGAGTTAGGAGTTAGGAGTTAGGGTTAGGGTTAGGAGTTAGGGTTAGGGTTAGGGAGTTAGGGTTAGGAGAGTTAGGAGTTAGGAGTTAGGAGTTTAGGGTTAGGAGGAGTTAGAGGTTAGGAGTTAGGAGTTGGGGTTAGGGTTAGGAGTTAGGGTTAGGGTTAGGAGTTAGGGGTTAGGGGTTAGGGTTAGGGAGTTAGGGTTAGGGTTAGGGGTTAGGGGTTAGGGTTAGGGTTAGAAAGTTAGGGTTAGGGTTAGGGTTAGGAGTTAGGAGTTAGGGTTAGGGAGTTAGGAGTTAGGGTTAGGGTTAGGAGTTAGGAGTTAGAGGTTAGGGGTTAGGGAGTTAGGGAGTTAGGGTTAGGAGTTAGGGGTTAGGGTTAGGGTTAGGAGTTAGGGTTAGGGTTAGGGGTTAGGAGTTAGGAGTTAGGGTTAGGTTAGGAGTTAGGGTTAGGAGTTAGGGTTAGGGAGTTAGGGTTAGGAGTTAGGGGTTAGGGTTAGGAGTTAGGAGTTAGGGTTAAGGTTAGGGGAGTTAGGAGGTTAGGGTTAGGGGTTAGGGTTAGGGTTAGGAGTTAGGGGTTAGGGTTAGGGGTTAAGGTTAGGGTTAGGGTTGAGGTTAGGGTTAGGGTTTAGGGGTTAGGAGTTAGGGTTAGGGTTAGGGTTAGGGTTTAGGGGATTAGGGTTAGGGTTAGGGTTAGGAGTTAGGGTTAGGGGTTTAGGGTTAGGGTTAGGAGTTAGGAGTTAGGAGTTAGGAGTTAGGGTTAAGGTTAGGAGTTAGGAGTTAGGAGTTAGGAGTTAAGGAGTTAGGAGTTAGGGTTAGGGTTAGAGTTAGGGTTAGGGTTAGGGTTAGGGGTTAGGAGTTAGGGTTAGGGTTAGGGTTAGGGTTAGGAGTTGAGGAGTTAGGGTTAGGGTTTAGAGGTTAGGAGTTAGGGTTAGGAGTTAGGGTTAGGGTTAGGAGTTAGGGTTAGGGTTAGGGTTAGGGTTAGGGTTAGGGGTTAGGGAGTTAGGGGTTAGGAGTTAGGGTTAGGGTTAGGAGTTAGGGAGTTAGGAGTTAGGAGTTAGGAGTTAGAGTTGAGGTTAGGAGTTAGGAGTTAGAAGTTAGAGGTTGAGGAGTTAGGAGTTAGAGTTAGGAGTTAGGAGTTAGGGAGTTAGGAGTTAGGGTTAGGAGTTAGGGTTAGGGTTGAGG
>CM045735.1:0-85000 GCA_024760905.1 Plotosus lineatus
CTGGACCTAACCTTAAGCCCTAGCCCCAGCCCTATACCCGGACCCCAACCTCTCGCTCCTAACCCCAACCCTATACCCTGATCCCAACCTACACCTAGGGACCCTAACCTTAAGCCCCTAGCCCCAGCCCTATACCCTGACCCCAACCTCTAGCTCCTAACCCCAACCCTATACCCTGATCCCAACCTACACGTAGGGACCCTAACCTTAAGCCCCAGCCCTATACCCTGACCCCAACCTTAACCTCTAGCTCCTAACCCCAACCCTATACCCTGACCCCAACCTTATATTTCACACCTCCCCACTGATGACCGAACTCGAGGTTGCCCTACGCCTGGCTCAGCCCCAACCTATGACTGAGGGGAAGCTTGCTTCCTGGATGGCTGGCTTCTGGAGGGGTCCGAATGGCGTGGGGGAAGGACCGTGCATAACGGGGCGCACCGGTGTACACCGGGGACCCTGGCTCTTAGGGAAGCCGGAGGGCTAGCCTAACATCTTACCCTAACCTCTAGCCCCTAACCTCGGCCCAGGCCCCATTCCCCGTGGCCTTTGCCTGCCCTCTGCTGGATAACCTAGAGGAGCACACCCCATAATCCCCTTCTCGCAACCCAAATGTACTTCACCTCAATGACCAAACTTGAAATTGCCCAAAGCCTGACTCAACCCCAACCTATGGCTGAGGGTCAACTTGCTTCGTGGACGGCTGGTTCCTGGGCGTGGGGGAAGGACCGTGCACGACGGGGACCCTGACTCTAGCCCCTCGGCTTCCCCAAGATCTCATCCTAACCAGCCTGAGCCTCCCTTTCGCCAGTTCGGACGCCCCGGTCACTAGCCATCTGGTCCCCTTCCAACCATACAAATTCTCCTACACCAGAGAGACGGCGGACAATATAGATAAAATCCCCAACCATGCCACCTCGTTAGAACATCACGATTAAAAGATAAAACATGTTGATTCTCTTTGAAAACGTAGGTTTCTTTACCAAAACCCCTCCCACCAAAAAACCTTTCTAAAAACAGGTGGTGGAGGGAGGGTGCCCACATTCAGTCACCCATCGCCGATGACCTCGAGCACCGCCTCGCAGCAACATCAAGCTAAGTAGCTCTCAAAACACCTTTAAAGTGTTATTTAACTTCCATATCACCACCTTTGCTATTACCATCTTTGTGATTAATCATTTATTCTACTATCTCCACTTTTTTCCTTGTATTCGTTTGAAAGTGCAAGCCAGCCGTCTGAAGGAGGTGCGCATTGCACAGAAACGTCGCACGAAAGGCTTGCGTTATCTGTGCACAATATTCACTCATTATCTTTATAAAAAGACAAAAAGCGTTATAATGCCCCACGGGAACTATTTTAAAGGCGGAAGGACCTATTCTCCTTCGCCACGCCGCTTCGCCCCACGACTCGACCGAGGCATACGCAACACACGGAACGAAGCCATGGTTGCTCGGACTTCTGTCCTCGCCGCCAAAACCAGGGCGGCAGAAGCGAATTCTTGCAAACGTACAACTGTGTCGAAGCCCGGTATGAGCCAAAAGGGGCGAGCGCGTGGTCGCGACCGCCACGTTAATGCCGAAGTATCAAACAATGAGACACGAGGCGCAAAATCTCCGCCGCGCCGCTTCGCCCCGCAGCTCGGCCGTAACACGCGGAGGGATCGTCACGTAGAACGATACCGTGAGCGCTCTGAATTCTACCCTCGCCACCTGTCGGGTTCTAAATCAACACGCACACACTCATTAGGAAGGAGACACAGAGAGTCAAGTTCATTCTCATATGAGGAGAGCAGTCGGATTCATAGCCAATTACAAGTCTCCTAGCTGCTCTGGCTTGAAACCTGACCGAGAACCTCTTTTATTCCTTCAGGGTGATTTCTAGTTACACATGTCATATTGATTTCCTAAAAGCGAGGGGTGTGTGTGAAGCAGCATCATGACCTTCATCATTGTTCTATGCTTATCTACTTTGTCTAGTTTAGAATGTTCATTTCAGCTCTATCCAGCTGCAGTTAGGGAGTCATCCTGTTGTTGTGTGAGAACTTCAAGGTTGTGTCCACTCGGCTGCCTCCCATGGAGATGTTTCTGCAAAATACCTCAACAAGCAGTTTCCAACGTTTATACTTGGAGTAACAAAACAGGTTAAAGCTCTGGTAATTCATACAATTATTCCAACGTTTCCCTCCTGTTTATCACAGCTCAAACAAAAGATATCACCTCAAACAGATTTTAGATTAATAAATTCATTAATTTCATTCAGAACTGTTTACATTCAGACAGTAATGTAATCTCTTAGTAGCATTCAGGATCTTAACCCCTTACCCGGCAGAGACGAGTATACTCGCAATCACCCAAATTGTATTTTCCAGTCATTGACGAGTTAACTCGCCAAAACTTACACTTTCAAAACCAGAGGGAAGCGGCTTTACTCGTCATTTCTATTGATGCCTGAGGATGTTATCGTACACTACATCATACGCCTCAAAAAAATGAACTATGGCATCTCGAGGCAACGTTAGACAAGAGGTAAGCGGCGAAACGTTTTCGACTCGGTAACCCGCAAAGAGTCAAAGGGGGAGTGTCGCGCTCTTTAGAATCGGTACTCTCGGCCTCGTATTTTACGATTTCCTTGAAATTTCTCGGCATCCCTTATCCCAATGGATAACAGTGATGACAACAGCGATACTGAAGCTTCTCTTAGAGGCTTGGATACGTCTGATGAGAGTGCCAGCTCATCAGAAAATGAATATTCAAGCGAAAGTGAAGATGAACTGATCGACACAAGAAATTGGTATCGCTTGCAAGACTCCCCCACCAATATCCCCCCACCACGCTTCCCATTTCAAGAAAATGCAGGAATTTCTCTTGATGCCGATCCAACAACAATGACTCCTTTGGATTTTTTCAATTTGTTTATAGACAAGAGAATTATTGATTTAGTGTTGACAGAAACTACCGTGTTTCCCCGAAAATAAGACAGGGCTTATATTAATTTTCATACCGAAATATGATACTAGGGCTTATTTTTAGGTGATGATGTATCTTAATATATCTTATAATATATCTTAATATATCAAACCAATGGAAGCTTACAAGTATTTTGTTGCCGGATTTGTAAGCTGTATGCAACACTGGGAGCCAGGAACCGGGAAGAGAGACTATCACCTCATAACGGCTAAGGTGCCTGTTCTATCCCCAAATAGACCTACACAAACAAGCGCTTATGCAATAATAAATTAAAATGATCAGTGCTTATAATGGTTGTATAAATTCACATGTTTTATATATATGTATATTTACCTGATACAAAGTGTTCGCTGCATATTGTACTGTATTCTGTAGAATTACAGTCTTTCCTATTTACCGCTGCGATCCACTTGGCTTTTCTCTCCGGGTCAGATGGAAAACGATAAAACGACAGTGCAGGCTTACTCCTCTATCTATTTGCACAGCCAACAGCACAACACAATATAACCATACTCACTGGTTATTTTGTATCACTCCGAGGAAGTCCGTAACCGACAAACAACATCCAGTTGGGTAATGTTGAACCACTATTAGTTATTTTAAAATGTTTAGCAATGTTGAATGAGTGAGCACCGTCCAGATCATGCGGTCCAATATGGTGTGTAAACATAAGTCAGGTGACCCTGTGACGTCACGTGCAAAACCTCAATTGCTGTCGCTCTCAACTAGGGCTTATTTTAAGGGAAGGGCTTATATTGAAATCATCTTGTAAAATCACGCTAGGTCTTATTTTGTGGTTAGGTCTTATTTTCAGGGAAACACGGTAATAGTTTTGGAGATCAAACTGCATCTGATGATTCGTCGTGGAAACATGTGACTGAGGCTGAACTTGAAGTGTTTTTTGCTCTCAAAATGCTAGGGGGGGATTGTGAAAATGCCCGATCAGGAAATGAATGGGTCTAGTGATGAATTACTTGAAAGGCCAATATTTCGCAAACTAATGTCTCTGAAGCGTTACAACAAGATCAAACAGTATCTCCATTTTGTGAATAATGAAACATGAAGAAACACACCCCAACCCAAAACTGCATAAAATCTATGATGTGTTTACCATACTGGCTGAAAAGGTCAAAAAACATTATACCCCTAATCAAGATATATCCATTGATGAAAGTCTTATGTTGTTCAAGGGAAGGTTAGGTTGGGTGCAATACATCCCACTGAAAAGGAGGAGGTTTGGTGTGAAATATTTTTTGCTGTGTGATGCTAAGACTGGCTATGTGTGGAATAGTATTATTTATGTTGGAACGGGAACCAAGTTTGACCCAGACTATATTGAATTACCTGTGAGTTCTCGCATTGTAATGTCTCTCATGAAGCCTCTGTTGGGAAAAGGCTATTGCATTACAATGGATAATTATTATAATAGCCCAGAACTAGCTGATCTGTTGATTAGAAACAAAACTGACGTGTATGGAACTCTGCGTATGAATAGGAGAGATGTGCCTGAAGAAATAAAAAAAAAAAAAAAAAAACAAAGCAAGGTTGAAAAAAAGGACAAGTTGTTGCATTTCAAAGAGGAAAGGTTATGACTCTTCGTTGGAAAGACAAGAAGGATGTAGTAATGATTTCTACCATACACAAGCCATCTATGGTGGAAGTTGAGAAAAGAAATGACGTTGTTCTGAAAACAAAAGTTGTGTATGATAATAATTATACAATGGGTGGGGTCGATAAAGTCGACCAGCAACTTGTAGATTACCCTATCACAAGGAAAAGGGGTAAAACTACAAAAAAAAAAAAAAAAAGTGTTCTTCCATCTGATGGACTTGGCAGTATGGAATGCTTTCCTATTATATAATGAATCCATGACTCAGGCAGGAGCAAATTCCCCTCACACATCTCAAATTTCGTCTACAAATCATACGTGACATCACCACAAAGTATGGATCAGAACTGCCACCACAGAGATCCCCAGGTAGACCACCAGCAGGTGCAGTAAGTACACGGAATACACCTGGACATTTTCCCAAGGAAATGCCACCAACAGAGAAAAAGGCAAATCCAACAAAAAGATGTGTTGTATGCAGTCAGAAACGTGACCATAGAGGGAAACCAATTAGGAAGGAGTCACGGTATATGTGCCTTGTACCTTTATGTGTGGTTCCATGTTTTGATAAATATCACACACTGACTAATTTCTTTTCTTTTCCTTTTTTGAATAAAGAGCAAAGTTGTCTTGTACCTTTATTTGTGGTTCCCTTTTTTGATAAATATCACACACACCGACTAATTTCTTTTGATTGCTCTTTATTCAAAAAAGGAAAAAGAAAAATTACAAAGTTGTCTTGTACCTTTATTTGTGGTTCCCTTTTTTGATAAATATCACACAAGACTAATTTCTTTTCTTTTTTGAATAAAGAGCAAAGTTGTGTCTTGTACCTTTATGTGTGGTTCCCTTTTTTGATAAATATCACACAAGACTGTAATTTCTTTTCTTTTTTGAATAAAGAGCAAACTTGAATAATCAATCGTGTATTCTTCCTTACATTAATTTTTGGTGACAAAAAAATAAATAATGTGCTAAAAAAAAAAAAAAAAAGGCGAGTTCTCGTCTCTGCCGAAAGGGGTAATTTCAAATTACAGTTGCATGCAAAAATAGATGAAAAATTGACTTGAATTTCATATTCAGCATAAAGTAAAGAACTTAAAAAAAAAATTGGTCTGAAAAAGGAACGTTTTTGTCAAAAAAAAAAATGGTTGGTTAAGGGGTTAAAACCCAGGGCAGTGACGAGGAGTCGATTCAGCATGGAACAAACATGGAATACAACAACCACAGAGTGTAAAAAAAAAATCTGCAAAAACGACAGATTTTAATACAGATGATACAAGGGTACTATATTTTCTGAACACACTGAACCATGAGTCCCACATGGATGTATCTACCCCCGAACGTTCTTTCACCTTTTTATTAAGAGATTTTAGGCCTTCTATTGCTAGTGTTAGACTTCCATCTGATGCAGTGTTGTTTGGAATAAAAGTACAACATTGTTCCCTGAACACTGCGCATACACCTTTTCCTGCTAATAAGGTCTCGTGCTGTGGATTTTGGAAAGCCATCAGTGAAGTTGCTGCTAATCGACTGCTTTAAAATCTGAATGCAGCCGTGAGGGAGGGGCACAAACCAGTGTCTCTCCCTCACGCCGGTCCCAAGCCCGGATAAATGCAGAGGGTTGCGTCAGGAAGGGCATCCGGCATAAAACAAATGCCAAATAAACTATGCGAATCACAAACCGGATCGGTCGAGGCCCGGGTTAACAACGACCGCCAGTGCCGTTAACCAACAGGGTGCTGATGGAAATTGGACTACTGTTGGTCGAAGAAGGAGAGGCGGGAGGCGTGTCTGTAGGCAGAGAGAGAGAAGAGGAAAGGCATGAGTCTAGGACTGAAAGTAGGGACTTGAATGTTGGAATTATGACAGAAAAAGGTAGAGAGCTGGCTGACATGATGCAGAGGAGGAAGGTGGACATACTGTGTGTTCAGGAGACCAGGTGGAAAGGTCGCAAGGCTAGAAGCATGGTTTTATCACGGTGTGGATGGGAAGAGAAATGGAGTAGGAGTCATCTTGAAGGAGGAGTTTGCCAGGAATGTTCTAAAAGTGAAAAGAGTGTCAGACAGAGTGATGAGTCTCAAGTTAGAAATTGAAGGCGTGATGTTCAATGTTGTCAGTGCTTATGCCCCACAGGCAGGATGTGAGCAAGAAGAGAAGGAGAGTTTCTGGAGTGAGTTAGATGAAGTGATGCAGAGTACCCCCAGAGGTGAAAGAGTGGTCATTGGGGCAGACTTCAATGGACATGTTGGTGCAGGCAACAGAAGGGACGAGGAAGTGATGGGCAGGTTTGGTATCCAGGACAGGAACGCAGAAGGACAGATGTTGGTAGATTTTGCAAAAAGGATGGAAATGGCTGTGGTGAATACTTTCTTCCACAAGAGAGAGGAGCATAGGGTGACTTATAAAAGCGGAGGTAGGAGCACACAGGTAGACTACATCTTGTGCAGGCGATGTAATTTAAAGGAAGTCAGTGACTGCAAAGTAGTAGCGGGTGAGAGTGTTGCCAAACAGCATAGGATGGTGGTGTGCAGGATGATGCTGATGGTGAAGAAGGCAGAGCAGAAGACAAAGTGGTGGAAGTTGAAAAAGGAAGAGTGTCGGGTTGTGTTCAAGGAGGGGTTGAAACAGGCTTTGGGTAGTCAGGAAGTGCTTCCAGATGACTGGACAACTACAGCTAATGTGATCAGGGAGACAGGTAGGAGAATACTTGGTGTGTCATCTGGAAGGAAAGTAGATAAGGAGACTTGGTGGTGGAATGAGAAAGTGCAGGAGTGTGTACAAAGGAAGAGATTAGCCACGAAGAAGTGGGACATTGAGAGAACCGAAGAGAGTAAACAGGAGTACAGGGAGACACAGCGTAAGGCAAAGGTAGCAGTGTCAAAGGCCAAACAGAGCGCGTTTGATGACTTGTATGCTCGGTTGGAAAGTAAGGAGGGAGAAAATGATTTATACAGGTTGGCACAGCAGAGAAATAGAGATGGGAAGGACGTGCAGCAAGTTAGAGTGATAAAGGACAGAGAGGGAAATGTATTGACTCATGACAGAAGTGTGCTGGGAAGATGGAAAGAGTACTTTGAAGAGCTGATGAATGAGGGAAATGAGAGAGAAAAAAAAAAAGAGTAGAAGAGGTGACCGTTGAGGACCAGGAAGTAGCAAAGATTAGTAAGGGTGAAGTGAGGAGGGCATTGAAGAGGATGAAGAATGGAAAGGCAGTTGGTCCTGATGACATACCGGTGGAGGTATGGAAGTGTCTAGGAGAGGTAGCAGTAGATTTTCTGACAAGAACATTCAACAAGATCTTAGAGAGTGAGAGGATGCCAGAGGAATGGAGGAGAAGTGTGCTGGTGCCCATTTTTAAGAACAAGGGAGACGTGCAGAGTTGCGGCAACTACAGAGGGATAAAGTTGATGAGCCATACGATCAAGT
Organism: Plotosus lineatus; assembly: GCA_024760905.1. Lineage (NCBI taxonomy): Eukaryota > Metazoa > Chordata > Actinopteri > Siluriformes > Plotosidae > Plotosus > Plotosus lineatus. The sequence continues at coordinate 8,006 of CM045735.1, forward strand.
TATGGGAAAGAATAGTGGAAGCTAGACTAAGGGCAGAGGTCAGCATTTGTGAACAAATCTGTCTGTTCAATTGTCTAGGTTTTTTTTTTTTTTTTTAAACATTATAGTGGATGTAATTTATTCTAGCCGTATTTTTATCAATAGTACACCACCAACAGATGGTAGATTTGAACACAGCTGCTACTTGATCTACCAGTTTATATTCATCAGGAACCCCTCGTGGAACTCCTATAGCATCTATATAAAAGTGGGGTTACGTGAACCCTGCCACGTGATCGCAATTATAATGATTTTTTCCAGGCACCTGGTAATACACCATTTACTCCTTTTCCTTAGCACATACACCAGTTTTATTATGTGGCAACCAAACAGCCTACGGTCTTCACACCACCACCGTGTCACTTCCTGATAAAGGGTTAAAACCAATATTCGTTGTATTCATGCTAGTGCACCATTCAGTGGCGTTTAAATTTTCTAGTATCCGACCTGTGCCAGTCATGGTGATGCATGAAAAATTCCCTCTAGCTACTACTTTAGAAAATTTTATTTTTCTCTCTGGTCCTGTGAGAGGATATACACTATACCATGTCATGCAGCTATTAGTCGGAACTGTATTATCTATCAAGTCTATTAGGCAATGCGGAGTTATTTCTGCTGGAATTATTCGTATTGTACAGGCAGTTATATTTTTCTTGGTATCATCAACTTTGATGAGAAAGGTCGAGGTTGTCCGAGGCGTAAATTGCAACATTTCTCTCCATTGGCTTGTGGCTGTATCCGAACAGCTTTTCCAGTCATACAGCAGATTATTATGATTCTCAAATCCATTTGATCCCTTTCCCGTAGGGTTTTCCTTCTACGCCGTTCTTCTTGGTCACCTCAGCGTCAGTGACCACTAAGAGACTAGAGGCTCGTCGGTTTCTTCACTGGCTTTCGTGTCTACCCAGTCCTATTGATCCGAGTCCACACTATTACCAGGCTCAGCCTCAGTTGGCCCTTCCGCTTTGATGACGCTTTTACAGTGTGTTAGACGAATCCACATTCCTCTTTCAGCTATTTTGATCGCAGTCGGGGTGGTCAGGAGTACTTGGTATGTGCCTTCCCACTTGGCTGAATGCTAGCACTGTTTTTATGCTTCCGATTAGGCATCGTGTTTTGTGCAGATTAGACATGCTCTACAAAATTTTTCGCTCATAGATCGAAGCCATAGGCAGTACATCTCTGATCTACCCGTCTCACCGTCCCTCCTGTTGAGACATGGGTTTTTCCGTGGCTCAATAATGTTGCCCATCTTAAATAGGTTCTTTGGTAAGATCGGTTTGTTATCGGGACAGGTATAGAGTCCGTTTATGATCTGTGCTCCTTTGTTTATCCAGGATGCGTCATCACTTTCTGGGCTTTGTTCCTGCATATCCTGTAAAACATCTCTGGTGACTTCAGGGTCATCCGACATCGTTTCAGTGTCGTTGACTTGCCGATTTCCTGTTCATACACGAGTCGATACAGTGGATGTGTTATTTCTGCATAATTCGGTATCCATGCTCTGCAGTAATTCGTCAGTCCTAGAACGGACTTCAATTTGTTCGTCACCGGCTTTGGTACTTGCAATACTGCTGCTTTTCCGTCAGCCACAACGGTTCTACCTCCTGCACTCAGATTATGCCCCAAGTATGACCGTTAGAAACCACAAATCTGTAAACTCGTTACCGACCTTGTGCCCTTCAGCTGACAGATGTCCGAGGAGTGCTATGGTATCTTTTCTGCAGGTTTCTTCATCTGGCGAGGCCAGAACTGACCATTCTTATCGAGATGCGCAGAGAAAAATGCATTGCCGATATCCACCACAGTAAAGCGAGTTGCATCTGGTCTTAGGCTGTTTAAAAGGGATCTGCCACACATGGGGCTCTCTGGATTACTGCATCATCGACAGCTTGTAAATCTTGTACCATTCTCCACCAATACTCCTGCTTTCAGCATTATTTCAATTACAGGCTCGATTCCTTCTTTGGCATCTGGTTTAAGGGGATACCGTTTGATACGGGGACAATATTCAGTTTTTTGGCCGTATCTGGACCGAGTTCAGACCTTTTATCAGCCCTCATCTGCGGGTCCTTTAGACCACAATTCTTCTGGGACCTCACCGAGTGCTTCATTTTCCTCGTGTTCGAACATTTTGTCAGCTGTATCTTTTCTGTAGGTGGACGCCCATATTTACTTGGGTCTTTTTCCAGAGTCCCGTTCTTACACCGTACCACAAATTCGGTTGTGTTTCTTTCCGGTCCTCAGCACCTTCTCCTGCTTTTACCAGGTTTCCTCCAGCTCATGGTACCGTGTTTATACAGGGACACGCGAGGGTGTCCGTCGTCTTCGTAATGACGCCGGTTTTTTTAGGCAGAATTGCTGCCATTTCATCACCGTACACATAGGTGAGTGTTATTCTGGTCGGTGTGACTTTTTGCAATGCCCATTCATATTCTGGGTAGAGATCCGGACAAGGTCGGAACCACGTTGTCGTCATGTGTAGATCATTTGGATTCATGGCTTCGGTTCCTGGAACGGTCAATGACTTCCCTATTCTCGTTAGGGCATCTCCTGTTGCACAGGGTCGTTTATTTGCAATATCAAGGGTGTAATAATAAAACGGTTCTCCATGTCCTTGTAGGACCATCAGGCCTTTTTCCTCTAGTTCTTTTCTTTAACAGCACAAGTCATTGTGTGGCTGATGGGATCAGCCCTATTGCAGCATTCCATCTCTGCCTAATAAATTTACTGGACATTCAGGCATATACAATGTCGGCATATGGTAGATTGATCCTTCTGGATCTCCGATTCACACCGGCTCGGATATGTGCACAGTAAAGTACGAGACGAGACCGTGGTGGTCAGTCTCGTCACCGTTTCTTAGTCCTGGTATTGGACCATTGCAGGTGGTTCTACATGCACCCGTGTCACATAGAAAGGTCACTTCTTTCCCCATCCACTATTAGTCTTATTTCCGGTCGGCAAATATCCAGTGCCGGCATTCTAAATTTAGATCAACTTCTTTTTGGGCTGAATCCTTTGTCTGTGTGGCAGGTTCAATTCGACCTGAAGCGGTACTACTTTTACATGATGTATCTAGTCATGCTGAACTCTGGTTTCGTTTCCGTTCTGGACAATCTCTGCTGTAATGTCCTTTCTTGCCACATGCCCAGCATTCATCCCCTCCAGGTTTTTAAAACTCCTCTTCCTCGCCCTCTGCCTCTCGTCCCCTGAAAATATACTTCAGGGTCATCACAGTCCTCAAAAGAAGGTTTCTACTCTTTTTGGTTACTTTATCTGCATGCATTGCCTGATCGGCATAATCCTCCAGCTGCATTACTCTCTTGTGCTGCACCATGCAGACCATTTTTCAGGTGTATTGCAAATGTTTGGCCCCCTGTTGGCCCGTCATCCACTTGTAATCGGAATGCCTCTTCCACAACTTGTCTCGTCATCCTCTTTTCTATTGAGAACTTCGTGTTCTCCAATATCTTCATTTTTCTCCCTAGTTTTCTCTTTGTGTCCCCCCATCTTTTTCACTTGCTTTTTCTCTCTCTTGTTTGTTTCTTCTCCCTTTACTTGCTTTTTCTCCTTCCTGCCTTTTATTTGCCATTTTAATCCATGCCTCTCTCATTTTTTTCTTTATTTTTACAGTTCCGCCTAATAGCTCCCTGTAATTCTATTAATCTTGTTACATTTAACTGTCCGTTGAACCCATACATTTAAATATTTCTATCAGGTGCCTGTTTTTCTACCGCTTTCCGATCTCCACATTTTAATTTATCTCTAGGCCTACTGTTTTTAACCCCCATTTTAACCCAATTTGGACCAGTGGTTTGTTGCACCTAGGGTGTCCTAACACTGGTTTATCTTTTCCTATGGGACAACGATTAATTATTTCTGTGGTAACCCTCAAGCTTCTACCTTTTCAGGCGGAGGGTTCTTGCCTCTGCATCCACAAAAACTCGTATTGATCCCACAGTTGTTTATATGAGGAGGTTAATCAAGGATTACGTCCTCCATTCACACACATTCATTCCTCCACGGCCGTTCAGTTTATAGACAGGGGAGTCCGCCCTCCCTTTTTTTTTTTTATATTTTATTTATTTTTTACGCGGAATTTAACGGTCTCTCCGCAACCTCGTGTTGCTTTTATTTACCCGCCATTGTCTAGAATACCCAGGGTTTTGTTTATAGACAGGGGAGTCCGTCCCTCCCTTCTTTCCCTAATAAACCGCGCTCATTCACTTTTTTCTTTTTTTCCACGGCATTTAACCGTCTCTTTACTTTTTAAACCTTTGTTCCCCGAGTTCATTCACTTCTGTTTTTAAAAGAAATTAACTCACCCCGTGTCTCCTCCTCGGCTTGCCGTCGATCCTTGGATCCCTGCGGACGGGTGGATCCTCCCGGTCCCAAATAGAGTCTGATGTCAACTCACTCTCGAGTTGCCTTGGCCAAGGATTTCACCGGTGTCCACCGCATCAGCGGGAATTGTCGGGTATGTTGGCATCCGGCTCGAAGGACCAAGTTAATGTCAGGTTCTAAATCAACACGCACACACTCATTAGGAAGGAGACACAGAGAGTCAAGTTCATTCTCATATGAGGAGAGCAGTCGGATTCATAGCCAATTACAAGTCTCCTAGCTGCTCTGGCTTGAAACCTGACCGAGAACCTCTTATTCCTTCAGGGTGATTTCTAGTTACACATGTCATATTGATTTCATAAAGGCGAGGGGTGTATGTGAAGCAGCATCATGACCTTCATCATTGTTCTATGCTTATCTACTTTGTCTAGTTTAGAATGTTCATTTCAGCTCTATCCAACTGCAGTTAGGGAGTCATCCTGTTGTTGTGTGAGAACTTCAAGGTCGTGTCCACTCGGCTGCCTCCCATGGAGATAGAGATGTTTCTGCAAAATACCTCAACAAGCAGCCGCCAACATTTATACTTGGAGTAACAAAACAGGTTAAAGATGTGGTAATTCATACAATTATTCCAACACCACCCAAACCACGGCGGCGGGGTTGATTTCACACACGCGCAACCGTATTAAAGCCCCGTACATCCCAGAAAAGCACGCACGTGACCGTAATGGCGATCTGAATGCCAGAGCATTAGACAGTGCGACACGAGGCGCAAAAGCTCCTCCGCCACACCGCCTCGACGGAGGCACGCGGAAGGATACTCGCACTGAAAAGAGCCACGGCCACTCTAGATCCGATCCCCGCGACCAAAACCGTGACGGTGCTGGATATTTTCTGCAGACATACAACCGTTTCGAGCCCCTTTATAGCCTGGAAGAGCACACGCGTGACCGTACTTGCGATCCTAAGCCCGGGATACTAGATAGCACAAAGCGGCGTGCACGTAGGGAAGCCCCCACCCGTGTCCGGAACGACACGTCCGTTCCCTCCCATGTCCGCGGCCAAACTCTTCCCCCCCCCCGACGCACGGCGTGACGGACGGTCCCTACCGGCCATTCATAATGACCCAAACAGAGGACAACACACTAGCACTTCGCGACCGAACAACAATAACCAGTCTATCGAAAACACACAAAGCCTCCATCCGGAACTCAAAACATTAGCTAAAAATATGTACAAGTTCATCAGAACGGTCCACCATCTACAAAACGTGGGGTACCCGAACGATATGCCACCGACTATCAATAAAATTCACGAACTATTGACCACCTCGATTAATCCAGCCCTTCCGATCCCGAGTACAACCCTCCTGATTGAGGGCAGTGCCACTCAGTGGGCATACACCACACACCTCATCCTGAGAGATCACCGAGAGTGTGAGTCGGGACCTCTCGGACACCATCAGGTCGCAGATCCCAAACGAATGGGCCGCTCTCTTCGACACCACCGGTAGGTGGGCGGGTAAAACCTTAGGAAATAGGCTGACAGACCACATTAGACATGACCAGAGCAATACTGGTGCCTCTGGTGCAAGACGACACGCCCTAACGCGCAGGGGCTCGTGTGGGGTAGCGCCGACCGAGTCGGACACGACGGAGGATTTTCCTCCCTGAGGGCCCCCACGAAAGGCCGACCCCTTGGCCCGACGAGCCCCCGCAGGGGCCCCAGGCAACCCAATAGCGACGACCCCTCTGCCCACAGGGAGAAGGACACCCAAATCCATGCAAACACACAGGCTGACCCTCGAGTGTCGGTACGGTCCACCGATGGGCACAACCAAAACACCCGAAAACCCCAAGGTATCCACCCGAATGGATGCCACTCGGATCGATAACCAGACAAACGACAAACATAATGACAGAACAAAATATTCAAAAAAAAAAAAAAAAACACCCACACAGTGCGGGTGCATGACCCTTACCGAACAGACACCCTGAGGGAGATAACTGAACAGCAGGAGCCCATACAACATCAACACCCCCCCCCTTAGACAGCGAATTCACCGAATGTCCGGTCCCCCCAGGGCAACCCGTAACAACCGATGACACAGACTACTCCGGGCACACCCGTCGCAGGCTTTCAGCCAAACAGACATGAGCGAACCCTAAGAAAAATAAACGGTAACACACAAGAAATTAATATCGGGGACTCAAACTTGGGCAAAATCCAGAGATACGTCGACCAGGAACTCCAAATAGAATCGCACTGGTGCTACATTTAGACATACGGCCACCCTCTTAGATAAGATCCAACCTAGTACACAGGTGTAAACGGTGATTATGGCTTTCGGAATCAACCACAGATCACGGTCACCGAGAAAAACATTCATCAAGCAATTTCAAATGGCATTCAGAAAGGCCAAGAGTAAATTCCCGATGGCGGAGATCTGGATCCCCCTACTAAATTATTCCAGGAAACTGACACCGGTAGAAAGAATCAATTTGGAGGCCATGAACAAAAGTATTCAAAAAATAAACAACCACATTCCGCCATTACCACAAATACAATTTAATACGACCTCCGAGAATGTCCACTGGACCAGAGACGGCGAAATCCATCCTAAATCATTGGCTGGGATTTTTAAACTGGTAGGCCCGAAATGCCCGAATCTCGGGAACGGGCCCCGTAACATCAATCTGTCTCGATCCTTTAGATTTTCCAAAGACAAAGAGACCCTCTTGAACAGAGGCCTCAAATTCATCCCTTCACTCAACTTGGACAAAGATAGAAAATCACAAACTCTATTCGACCTCCAAACTTTCCATAGGAGAGTCCTACTGGCCTCTTTCTTCGAACACAAAACAGGGACCCAGAAATTGCCCTTCACACACGCCTCAAACTGGACACCCAAACTAAGCCAGGTACCACCACAAGTCAGAAAATTTATCAGGGCTAACCTCCATGCGACACGGTCACTCGATTGGCACGATAACACTCGACCTAACCGTAATAGTTCTGAAGTCAAGGCCCTATTTAAACTATTGAAGAACAAAAATATAGCGATCAAACCCACAGACAAGGGCAGCTCGATAGTGATAATGGATAGGACACAGTACCAGTGGGAGGCTCAGAGACGATTATCTAAAATCGAACATTATAAAACAGAGGAGCCCATTCCCCCCCCACACACGATCCCTATGGTTAAACAGATTATAATCGACAAAAATTTCCTCAGTAGAAAACAAAAAACATCTCCTCGACACGATCGGATCACGGCCCCGTCACTTTTACTTGCTACCTAAAATCCACAATGACCCGGCGTCCTGGAGCATCCCCCATGTAATCCCTCCCGGACGACCCATAGTGTCAGACTGCAACAGTGACACTTATAAATTGGCCGAATACGTAGATTATTACCCAAATCCCATAAACACCCTAGTTATATTAAAGACACGTACGACTTTATCGACAAAGTCAGACAGATTCAAATTACAACCCAATCATTTCTTTTCACAATCGACAGCCTCTATACCAACATAGACATCAAAGCCGGCCTAAAAGCAGTCAAATCCTGGTTTCTCAAATACCCAGACGATCACATTCTCCGTCTTTGAGATCAACCTAAAAACGTAATGATTTCGAATTCGATGGCAAGTACTACCTGCAGGTCAAGGGCACAGCAATGAGCAAAAAGTTTGCCCCTTCCTATACAAATATCTATATGGCAGATCGGGAGGAAACAGCCTTAGCGACCTGTCCCATCAAACCCGTACAATATTCGATATCTGGACGATATATGGGAGTTTGGGGAGACGCCGAGGACACGTTCGAGGACTTCACTAGCATTTTAAAGACGCACCATCCTTCCATAAAAATTAAACACACTAGGGATCGGCACACCGTAAATTTTCTGGACACGACGACGTTCAAAGGCCCCGATTTCAACACGACTCACAGGATGGACACAAAATTATACTTCAAAGAAACAGACACCCACCAGTTATTACAAAAAAAAAAAAAAAAAGTTTACATCCCAAACATACCTTCAAAAGGTTTAGTGAAATCCCAGTTGATTCGATTCAACAGGATCTGCTCACGACAGGAGGACTTCTGGGACGCCATGGGCATCCTATTCAGGGCCCTGAGGCCTAGGGGCTACTCCAGATCCTTTCCGAGACAGGTTCTAAAGACTTTTGGGGAGGGGGGGGGGGGAGAGAAAACAAACAATCTTGCCACTCGTCACAACCTACACGATGCCACACACCAAACTACACAACAGGATCAAACACAATTATGATCTGCATATATCAGGCACAGAAACACTCGGGGACTATAGGGTCATCTCGGCCTATAAAAAGACACAAACCTCGGAGACCTGCTGATTTCAGTCAAAATTGAAACCAATCATTCCCTCGAGGAATATCAGATTATGCCCAGAATATAAAGCGGAAAAAATTTCTATAAAACCACAAAACAATTATTCAAGGCAGACCCCGGCTTATATCCCCTTACAAAGAATTGCATCTATGTCATAACCTGTACCATCTGCGGACTGCAATATGTGGGACAAACACGAAACACTATTGCAACCAGAATGAATCAACACGGGTACAATATAGTCCGACGGAAACATCTAAACAGACATCTCTACAAACACTTCACCTCACATGGACCAGGGGCAATGCTCATCAATCCCACAGGACTCAATGAAATACACCAGACCTCCCTTTTCTCCCCCTCCTCTAGGTAAGTACTTATCTCTGAATGGCGTGGGGGAAGGACCGTGCACAACGGGGCGCACACCGGGGACCTTGACTCTTAGGCTAGCCCAGTGCGTCTCAATTATTTTCTGTTACGCCCCCCCCTAGCAAGAAGAAAACAATTCGCGCCCCCCCCACCACCCACTTTCCGCCACAACTATAAATTATAACTTTTTTCTATAATATAGTTACAGGTATATCTCTTCATTATATCGTATCCTTGTTAACATAAATAAAACAAAAAGAAAGAGATATAGTTCAACTTACAAGAATAACTTTAACATTCTTTATTAGTCTGTAAAAGAAAGTGCATCAATTTGCCTTAAATTTAAAAATAATAATATCCTTGTTACATTTTTGACAAACTTACCACACCATTTGCTGCTGAAAATAAAATCAATAAATAATTCAAATTGACTTCAGAAACAACTCAGGAGCACAATATATAAACACTTTAACCTACAAAACAAGAACGAATAGAACAATTTGTGCTGATTTTTTTTTCTCAAAATGAGGAAGCCAAGATTAATGGCTACAATGAGCACGTTTTGCAGCACAGCTTCTCAAAGCGAGGTTTGAAGTACGACACTGCAACTCTCAGCTCCTGCTCAATGTGCAATGAGGGCGCCACTGCCAACTACTGGAGTGGATGTGCAATTACACTTTCTTGTAGTACGGCAGAAAAAAAAGCATGTTCTCCTGGGTCACACGCGCCCCCCTCAGCATCCCATCGCGCCCCCCCCAGGGGGGCACGCCCCACTATTTGAGAAGCACTGGGCTAGCCCCTTGGCTTCCCTAACATCTCATCCTAACCAGCCTGAGCCTCCCTTACGCCAGTTCGGACGCCCCGGCCGCTAGCCATCCAGCCCTCTTCCAACCATACGAATTCTCCTACACCAGAGAGACTGATGACAATATCGATAAAATCCCTAACCATGCCACCTCGTCATAACATCACGATTAAAAGATAAAACAATGATTCTCTTTGAAAATATAGACCCCCCCAAAAAAAAAAAAAAAAAAAAAACCTCTAAAACGGGTGGTGGAGGGAGGGAACCCACATTCAGTCACCTATCGCCAGATGACAAAGAGGCCCCCTGCAGCGGTGCTAGACATACAGTACTACGCTACGAGACAGCCATTCCATTTTTCCTCCCCACATGACGTTATTTGTTCCTCCCAAACAATTCAACTTTGGTTTCATCAGTCCACAAAATATTTTGCCAAAACTCCTGTGGAGTGTCCAAGTGCCTTTTTGCAAACATTAAACGAGCAACAATTTTTTTTTTAGAGAACAGTGGCTTCCTCCTTGGAGTCCTCCCATGAACACCATTCTTGGCCATTGTTTGTTTTACATATAGTTGATGTGTGCACAGAGATATTGGACTGTACCAGTGATTTCTGTAAGTCTTTAGCAGACACTCTAGGTTTTTTTTTTTTTTACCTCTCCGAGTATTCTGCGCTGAACTCTTGGCGTCATCTTTGGTGGATGGCCACTCCTTGGGAGAGAAGCAACAGTGCCAAACTCTCTCCATTTGCAAACAACTTCTCTGACTGTTGATTGATGAACATCCAGACCTTTAGAGATGCTTTTGTATCCTTTCCCAGCTTTATACAAATCAACATTTCTTGATCGCAAGTCTTCAGACAGCTCTTTTGAGCAAGCCACGGTGCGCATCAGACAATGCTTACCAGGTGTGTGTGTTTTATAGTGGGCAGGGCAACTTTAAGCCACTCATCAGTGATTGGGCACACACCTGACTTAAATTGTTTGGTAAAAATTGGTTTCAATTGTTCTTTAAGTCTCCTTAGGCAGAGGGTTCAGTTACTTATTCCTCCCCCTTCTGTCATTGTTTGCATGCTATCCTCATTAAAATATGAAAACCATTGGGTGGTTTTAGTTAAAGCGTACACTTTTTTTCATCTGTGTGATTTTGACAAAGATCAGATCACATTTGATGGTGATTTTATGAAGAAATGTGAGAAATTCCAAAAGGTTCAGACACTTTTTCATACCACTGTATACGTACGTGTATATCTTCTTTTCCTTTCGGCTGTTCCCTTCAGGGGTCGCCAAAGAAAATAATCTGCCTCCGTTTCACCCTATCCTCTGCATCTTCTTCTCTTACACCAACGGCCTTCATGCCCTCTTTCACCATATCCATAAATCTCCTTTTTGGTCTTCCTCTAGGCCTTCTGCCTGGTTATGCCAACCTGAGCATCCTACTACCGATATATTCACTATCCCATCTCTGTACATGACCAAACCATCTCAATGTAGCCTCTCTGACTTTGTCTCCAATACCTCAAACATGTGCTGTCCCTCTGATGAGTACATTCCTGATCCTATCCATCCTCGTTACTCCCAAAGAGAACCTCAACATTTTCATCTCTGCTACCTCCAGCTCTGCCTCCTGTCTTTTTTTCAGTGCCACTGTTTCTAAACCATACAACATTGTTGGCCTCGACACAGTCTTGTACACTTCATTCCCTTCATTCTTGCCAATACCCTCTATCACACATCACATCGGACACTTTTCTCCAACCGTTCCAACCTGCCCGCCGCACACGCTTCTTCACCTCTTTTCCACACTCTGCATTGCTCTGGATTGTTGAGCATAGGTACTTAAAATCCACCACCTGCTTTATCTCTGCTCCCTTTAACCTCACCGTTCCTCTTGGGTCCTTCTCATTCACACACATGTATTGTGTCTTACTGAAGCTAACCTTCATTCCTCTCCTTTTCAGGGCATACATTCACCACTCTAGACTTTTCTGCACTTGTTCTCTGCTCTCACTACAGATCACAATGTCATCTGCAAATATCATAGTCCATGGGGAATCTTGTCTAACCTCGTCTGTCAGCCTGTCCATCACCATAGCAGACAAGAAGGGGCTCAGAGCTGACCCTTGATGCGGTCCCACTTCCACCTTGAACTCTTCTGTAACACCGACAGCACACCGCACCACTTTCTTACATCTCTCATACATGTCCTGCACCACTCTGACATACTTCTCTGCCACTCCAGATTTCCTCATGCGATACCTCAGTTGTTCTCTCGGCACCCTCTCGTGATACTTTCTCCAGATCCACAAAGGCACGATGCAGCCCCTTCTGACCTTCTCTGTACGTCTCTATTAACATCCTCCAGGCAAACACTGCATCTGTGGTGCTCTTTCTTGGCATGAAACCAAACTGTTGTTCACAAATGCTGACCTCTGCCCTTAGTCTAGCTCCCACTATTTTTTTCCCCATAACTTCATCTTATGACTCATCAACTTTATTGCGTTGTAGTTGTCACAATTCTGCACTTCTCCCTTGTCATTAAAAATGGGCAACGGCACACTTCTCTTCCATTCCTCCGGCATCCTCTCACTCTCTCGGACCTTGTTGAATGTTCTTGTCAGAATATCTACTGCTACCTCTCCTAGACACTTCCATACCTCCACAGGTATGTCATCAATGTCCTACTCTTTTTCTCTCTCTTATTTTCCTCATTCATCAGCTCTTCAAAGTACTCTTTCCATCTTATCCCACCTTTGACGTGCATCATGCCCCACCCTTGCCCAGTCTCAGCTGAGATTGACATCCTGATTAGGATTAAGCAGTTCACTTCTTCTTCACTTATCCCTTAACATCTGGGGATGTCGTCGGGGCGCCTTCATGGCAAGACTTGGGCTGATTTGGCCTGGCGGCGCTCGTCCCTCTCCAGGTCATAGAAACATGCTGACGGCTTTGCGGTCTACTCTTTGCGAAAGTCAGCAATGGTTCTTTTACATGCCTCTCACCATAGACAGTGAGAGACATGGCCCGCCTTTGATAACTCAGTTAGCTTAGTTAGTTTTGGGAACACTAGGGCTTAATTTATGGAAAGTTTAATAGAGCGGCATAATCGTTAGACTCTCTGCATGTGAACAAAGTGGAGATGCTACAGCATGGCATAGAGAGGGGGAAAATGAGAGAAATTAAATTAGTGAGCCTGATTTGGCTGTGGGAGAATGTGCTTGATTCGGAACAAAGCCTGGACAGAGCTGACGGCACTGAACCTGCAGATTTACGGAGAAAGACCTTGGATTGCAAGTTAGAAACATTAAATAAAAACATTAACACTCACTTCCTTTCACTTTTCAGAGTTTAGAAGTTTTACTTTAGACAGAACTCTGATAGTTATTCGAGCACTCTTCAATAAGAAATATTATTTGAACCGAATGAGGATGAAAATAATTTTGTAGGCCTGTTGCCGGAAAACTCTCTTTCAACCATTATATTTGTTTTTAAACTGCAGTTATCCAGATAAGTCTTCATCACTTACATTTCGTGTTGCATAATCTTGATTATTCATTTATCGTTCGTCACTTGTCTTCGAGTATGACCACAGGCATCACTTTAGGTATTCGAGGTGGACTTATGTGACCGGATACGGCTGACTAGCCCGATCCTGGCAAGAAAGCCTCTCGCACAAGTAGGGAAGGAGTGGGTAAGAGCTGTGTTTTTGGTTCTGGCTGCTCTGTCCTTCTGCAGCTGCCGTTTCTGTTCAGCTTGCTGGACACGTTGTTCCTCTGCTCTTTGAGCTCTTGACGAAATGACGCAGCGCCAGGAAGAGTGGTCGATAGCGAGGCTCTCCCATGAGTCGACGTCAATTGAAAAGTCTTTGAGGTTGACCATCAGCTTGTCCTTGAAACGTTTCTTCTGCCCTCCAGCCTTGCACTTCCCTTCAGTGAGTTCTCCATAGAAATGCTGTTTGGGATGCGGTCATCTGACATGCGGGAGACATGACCTGCCCATCTCAGCTGAGTGTTATGCATGGTGGTGGTGGCACTTGGAATATTTGCCTGCTTCAGAACCTCTGTGTCAGGTATTTTGTCTTGCCAGCGGAGGTGAAGGAGGCTGCAAAGACACTTGAGGTGGAAGTGGTTAATCTGCCGCTCGTGCCTTCTGTATAGTGTCCAAGTTTCACAGCCATAGAGTAATGTGGTAAAGACGATCGCACGGTAGACTTTCAGCTTTGTTGTAATGCTGAGTCTTCCGAAGGTGCTACTTGCTTTGGAGATTCTGTCGTTAACCTCGGAATCGATGGTCGCACCACAGGAAAGAGTGCTGCCCAAGTAGGTAAATTTCTCCACTGTCTGTCCATTTACCTGTATCTGTGGCTCGCGATACTGGTTCCCTGGAGCTGGCTGGAACATCACCTGGGTTACTTGACTTGAGTCTTGAGGTTGTTGGGGCATTCATTTATACTTGTTTCATAGGTATATCATCTGCCATGCTTTTCAGCCCATTCAGCATTTTCTGAGTTTCTTCTTCCCTTCTGATGGCAAAGGCTATTAAATGCATTAAAATGGTATATGTGTCTTTGCTGATCGTTTCTTCAATGTCTGTCCATGATTTTGATTGCTGCGCTAAGACCCAGTCATCCGCATAGCCTAGTTGTGGAGACTTTGTTGCTGGCATATTACTAATGTAGATGTTAAAGAGTGTCAGAGCAATAACTGAGCCTTGTGGAACACCATTCCTTATTTCTCTCGATTTGCTCTTCTCTCCTCCAAGTACCACGTGGAACTGCCTGATGCCAGTCATAAGGGACAAAACTTTGAGAAATGTTTTGCATGGTATTAGTTTTGTAAGCTTCAGCATGAGTTCAGCTGTCCATACTGTATGGTAGGCTGCAGACAGGTCTACCAGGACAGCTCCTGTTTTCAACTTCTTTTCAAAACTAGCTTCAATATGTGATGTTAGGGCTAGGACTTGTTTACTTGTGCCCCTTTGTGGTTGGAATCTAGATTGCTGCACTGGTATGAATGGTTCTATATTAGGTGTGATCCTTGTGAGAATGATTCTCTCTGACAACTTATATAGACGGCAGAGCAGTGATAAATGGTCTATAGCTTGATGGTGCTGTGGCTGGTTTCCCTGGTTTCTGAATGGTGACAATCTAGCATGATTCCATATTTTAGGGTAAGTGCCTTTTCCCATGATGTCAGTCATTACTGAAGCTAGCCATTCTATTGCATAGTATCCCAGGTGTGTTATCGTGTCTGGGTAGATTCCATCGATACCAGCTGCCTTACCATTTTAATGCATTTAATAGCCTTTGCCATTTCTTTACGTGTAATTGGAGCACTGAGAAAAAGTCCAGCAGGTTCTTTGTTTTGCCATAATTGTTTTGTATTCTTATCTAATCTGTTTTTCAAATTGCTGATTTGGTGTGTGTTCTCCTCTCCTCTCTCTTTTATTTCTTTAACTATTTCATCTAGGGCAATAAGGTGGGCTGATTTTGTAGGACGAGAGTCAGGGTCAAGCTTCTTGATAGTTTGCCAGGTTTGTCTGATAGAGTGGGTGAAGTTCATATTCTCAACAACTTCCACCCATCTTTCTTTGCGACGCTCTTGTAAGGACTCAAGTAGTTCCTCTGCGGTGTTTTGATCTTGAGTCCTTTCATACTCTTCCAGAAGGTTTTGACTGCGTTCTGACCAACAGGGTATGTGATGTTTTCTGCATCCCCTCGGTATGTGTTTCTTCGCTGTACTCAGGATAAGTTTTGTGAATCGGTGAATGTTGTCAGTGGTGGACTTTATTCTTCAGCATGTTTTGTCAAAGTCATTTTTGTAGGCTTGTCAGTCAGCTTTTCTAAAATTCCACCGTGGCTTGGGTATTGCTGTAATTTTTGGGATGGTGATAGCTGTGGTGATGACCGTCAGGCGATGTTGGCTATGAGGAAAGTCAGTCAGGACTTCTCTTGTTTCTTGTACATTTCCCTTACTGTTTCGTGAGACAAAAGCAAGATCTGGTCTGTATTCTTTCTTCCAGCATGCTGATTTGAGCATGCTTTTGGCTTTAGGGTTGTAGAGAAGGGCTGCATTAGAAAGCTCCGCCCACTGGCTCACCTCATTTCCTGCTTGGTCATTATTTAGGTGTCCCCATTTGTTGTGGTGGCTACTGAAGTCTCCCATGATCATTGCTGGGTGGTTTATTGCTTCGGGGAGTGTCAGTCCAGTCCAGTCCAGTCCAGTCTAAGCCAAACCAAGCAAGGAGGTTTGTAGATGTTGTGTAGTTCTGTGTCTCCAAGTTTGATGCATGATCTTTGTGTGCCATTTTCTTCTGTGCTACCATCAAGGTCAATCGCCTGATCTGGTTTTCTAGCATATATTGCAATACCATATTTTGGGTGGTTTTTTTTTTTTTTTTTCTCCCCCCCCATTGATGACTGAGTATCCAGGGATAGTATAGCTGGATGGTGGCACACTGTCATTGAGGTGGGTTTCTTGGACAAGGCCTATGTCAATCTTGTATGTCTCTAGGAGTTTGGCCATGTATTTGCATTTTGTCATGGATATCCCTTCTATATTTCGACACAGAACTTTTATCTGAGTTGATTAGATTACATGGCAGCACATCAAAGCTGAAATCTGATTGGACAAAAAATTTAACATGCACATACTGGAAGCAGCACAGCCAAGAGTCACACTAAGAAATGAATAGACTGTTGGAAATAATTGCGTACAATTTCATGGAACGCATACTAGAATTGAAGTTGTAAATGTAGGTCAGTGCTCCTGGTAGTGTTGAGACCAGCACAAAAGGCCTTGCTGGCCCTGATGACCCACCACTGGTTGGTGCTACCTGACTTCTTTCTGTCTGCAGAGAGAACTCCATTTTAGTCTTGCTGCCACAGAGACTTTCTGATACCACCAAGCTTTAATTATTTTTTAAATGCAAATTGGAATATACACTGTACACAATATTACATAATCATATTTTCCACACATCAAAACTGATGCAATCAGTTCTGGGGGTTAGGGGTGCTAACACTCGACTCACAATGCAAGACATCTTTGATGGGTTCCCCTAAGGAACATGGCTGACAGAGGGCTTCAATAAGAATGTGAGTAAGTAAACGACCTTAAGTAGTGTAAACAATTCTCATTAGAGTAAGTGCAATGCCACTGTGTTGAATTATGATCTTTTGTTCGTGAGTGTCCTTTTGGCTATAGCTTGGTCACTGTGGGCCGAGTTGCCCATGGGCCGTTGATTGGATTGACAAACGATGCCTTTGTAATGTAATTAATTTCCTCAGGGAGACTTGGAATGGTCAGGATCTCTCAAAGGACCTTGACGGGTCTTGATGAAAGGCTTTGCAACTTCCTATTAAATGTATTTCACTGTCTAGTGGATGATGTTTGGGATAGCATTAGTCTTGATCATCACTGACCCATAATGGGGGTCTTTTGATAATCTGGCAGGCTCTAAGATAATAAATTATGTGTGCAATGTTTTACATTCAGAAGTCTGTTTTCGTCACGATGTCCAGAAAGTAACTATTGCCACAAGTAACTATATAGAATCCACACACCTGAGAAGATACCCAACACATTGCCATATTGTTTTGAGCAAATTATTTCTAATTATACTAAATGCTGTCCAACAGTGTTTGACATTTTCATTTGTGCAGTAAACATTATTTTCAGGGTAGTGGTGGCCTAGTGGTAGAGGGCACTGGATCACTGATCCTAAGGTTGGGGTTCGAGTCCCACTCTCCACAAGGTTCCCACTGTAAACCCCCCCCCTCGGTGCAGCTAACTGGGTTATCAAAAGCCAGCCATGTGTCTCACTGTCTACGGTGTGAGGCATGTAAAAGAACCATTGCTGAATTTCAACAAGAGTAGGCTGCGAAGGCGTCGGTGTGTTTCCGCCCTGCAATGGCTTGGCGAGCTGCCCAGGGTGTACTCTGCCCTCGCCCCTAGGCTCCCTGCAACCCTAATTAGGATTAAGTGGTTACAGAAACTGAACTGAACATTATTTTCATAAGTTTCCTTTCAAAGCTATTTACATGTTGTGTATAAAATGAAAGGCCTGCTGTAGTAAATGAAAAAGTCAGCTGGTCTGAAAGATGTTGACGGTCACATAGCTGCACAGGACAGCTCAGAAAAAATAAGCATGGCAAATTATTGATTGATTGATTTCATTTATTTTCTGAAAACCATGTAATCATAATTAGGGTTGCATAATTCGATAACTCGGTTAGTGCAATGGGGTCAAGGCAAATGATATGAAAATTAAACAGACACTGTAATCTTGTTGGAACATTTCCTACTCTCCATTCTACTTGTACTATTATCAGGAATGTAAAGCAAGATCTCTAAAGCCAGATGCTGAGATCATGCCCCCCCCAAAAAAAAACCCAAACAATCAAATAAAGTAATTAAAATAAATAAACAAACAAACAATTCTTTCGAAAGAGGGTTGGTGGGGATTCACCCCCAGGGTGAAGTAAGCTAATTTCTAAGTTAATTATTTACAGATATGAATTGGAGGTCAATGGACCCCCCCCCCCCCCCGCATAATGAGCTCAATAAGGCAGGAGTTGAACCCTGGCTGGGGATATTGATTTAATAATCCTATCAGGCACACGGACCACGGTTTTCAAAATGGATCTGATGCATGTTGATGTATAGATCCTATCAGAACTTTCAATTCTGCCAGCGTGATTTTAATTGCTTTAGTACTTTAAGTGGCAAACATTAAAAAAAAAAAAAAAACACCCAGTAATTAATCATATGTTTATCTGCTATTCCATTTTTAAATGGTTTAAAAGACGGGAAAGAAAAAAATGCAAAGGGATTTTTTTTTTTTTTTTTTTTCCCCTGAATGCATCAGGTAATCAATACATCAGACTAATTTCGGCATGTATTAATGTAACATTTCCTATTCTTGACATGACACATTATATCCATGATTGACTTTTGCAAATATCCAGTCTAATTGGCAATGAACATGCTAATGTATGAGATGCTGTGAGATTTCCATATGCCAAAATCATACTATGAATGGAATCTCCCTGTCGCGATTGAAGAGCCCAAATAACGCCGAATAGAAAGACTGGAGCTTAATTTATTTATTTAGATATTGTTTGAAAAAAAATTGAGATTTAATGTGGACAGAGGTCTGCCCTGCAATGGCCTGGTGAGCTGTTCATGGTGTACTCTGCCCACGCCTAAAGTCGGCTGAGATGGGTGCCAGCTTTCTGTAACCCTAATTAGGATTAAACGGTTCAGAAAATGAATGATTGATTGGATGTATATCATCCATGGCATGTTATGTATTTCATGCACTACTGAGGGCAAAGGCAAGTTTGTTAGCACACATTAGAAAAACCTCATTATTTTACTTACGAATCACACATACACACAATAAAATAAAATATAGGTTTATCTCCCCCACACACACACACACACACACACACTGTGAAAAATGCTAGTTCTGGGCTGATGATCATGTTCATTCAGATGTTGTTTCCACAGAGAAGTCCAATTTAGTTCTGATACAATTATAATGTCATCCAACATTTGACAGGGTAGTGGTGGCCCAGTGGGAGAGTGTTGGCTTAGTGGTGTTCAAGCCCCACGATCACCGAATTGTCATCAGTGATCGATCACCCTCCAAGCCCCCACCCCACCCACACACACACACACACACACACACAGTGCGGCAAACTGGATTATCAAAGGCAAACCACACCTCTCACTGTCTGTGACTAGAGACATTTTAAGTAACCGTTGCAAGTCAGGCAGATACAACTGCAACAACCTCTTTGTTGATAATTCATATTTTATCAACATTTTTTTTTTTTCTCACATTTTTCCTTTGATTCCATCTAGAGGAGACTGATGTACATTGCTATATTGACCATTACCCCAACATTACAGACACAAGTGTAATAAGTACAGTTTTTGTTTATTTACTCAGACTTTAGGCTACCTCTGCATTCGATGAATGCTAATGAGCTTAGCAGATTTTGGATTTGCCAACTTTTCTGACGAATGTTATTTTGTGACTTTTAGAGACTATTTGCGACTGCGTTCCTCCATAACCAGCCTGTAGCATTCTGCTCTGGTGAGTTTCATTTGATTCTCGGTTTATGGAGAAATCTGAGTCTCATTCTGAGCACTGTGAGAAGTGGTGACTCATAACTGGACATACAAACTCGTGTGTTTTACTTTAAAGAAAGCTGAAATCAGGCTGTAATTACTTTTAATCAAATTTAAGTGAAACGCTGAACACTCGGACTGGAGAGAACAACAACAGCAAAATAAAATGGCTTCCCAGTTCTCAGAAGAGGATTTCTCCTGTCCCATGTGCTGTGAAATCTTCAAGAATCCTGTTGTTCTGGGCTGCAGTCACAGTGTGTGTAAAGTGTGTTTGGAGAAGTTCTGGGACACCAAAGGATCCAGAGAATGTCCCGTTTGTAGGAGGGAGTTATCAATGCAAGAACCTCCCACAAATCTGGCCTTAAAGAACCTGTGTGAGACTTTCTTACAGGTGAGAAGTCGGAGATCTTCATCAGGGTCTGAAACAGTCTGCACAACGAGAAATTCAAACTCTTCTGTCTGGACAATCAACAGCCGGTGTGTGTAGTGTGTCAAAGTTCAAGAAAATACACCAACCACAAATTCTGCACCATTGATGAGGCAGTAACAGACTGTAAGGTAAATAATGTATATTACAAAAACACACTGTTTATTTGGGAGATTTTAATTGTACAATGTTCAGTGGTGTGAAGTAACAATGTGTACAATAAGATCTGAAACGGTCTCCATGCAGTGTGTGGATTTGTTTCAGGAGGAGCTCAAAACTGCACTGAAGCCCCTACAGGAAAAACTGGAGGTCTTTGAAGACTGTAAACTGAACTGGAGTCGGACTGCAAAACATATAATATAAAACCCATGCTATTGATTCTGACCTTTATAATTATACAGTGGTACCTCACTTTACGAAATTAATCCGTTCCAGCGCCTTTTTTTGTAAACTGCATTTTTCATAAATTGAGCAGCATTTTACATGTAAAATACATGATTCGTTCCAAGGCTCTCGATACTACCCCATAAACCCTTTTAAAAATTATAAAAGTACACCAATTTTGTATTAAATATGTTAAAAGAAAATCGTTTACCTTTTTTTTTAAATCTCTCGTCCCACCCATGCGACGCTTTAAAGTCCAAGGGTTGCTGGTCTGAAGAACCCCAGCCCCACCCTCCTTCACAAGGTCCTTAAATATGGTTTTTGCTTTTTCCGAATTAATTTCCTCCGTCATCGTCTCTCCACTTTTAATGCCTCCTTCTGCTTCAATATCGTCCCGATTGTAGAGGGGTTTCGGCCATACCCCTTGCGATTTCACTCAACGGAATCCCACTTTCATATTTTATCATCTCCTGTTTTACTTTAATTGATAACGGGGCCCACTTCTTTTCGGTCTCACCAGGAATCACTTTCTTGGGGCTCATGATTAATAACGAAAAATAATGCTGCAATAAGTGCACTCAAAAAAACCCATGAACCAACAGTACAACTGTCCTTCGCTCGTATGTGTCGAACAATGGGTCGAAGGCACACGAAAAGCATTATGGGTACAGTACTGCGTTATGGAGATTCAGCTCCCTTCGAGCCAATGGAAGGCCGGCGGATGGGTGGGGGGCAATAAATGGGAAAGCAACTCGCGCATTGTTTGAATGATGCATTTGAATTTTTTAGATGGTGTTTTCGTAACGTGAACTTGTTTTGTATCCAGAGATATAAATTTTAGGAAAATGCATTTCATAACCTGCATTTTTCGTTTGGTGAGACTTTCGTAAAGTGCGGTAGCACTGTATTTTACATCCTTGCATAATGGATTCTATTTCGTTGGATTTCTTCTTCATTGCAGATTCAGGCCCAACACACAGAACATCAGATTAAGGAGGAGTTTGAGACGCTTCACCGGTTTCTACGAGATGAAGAGGCAGTCAGGATCACTGCACTGAGAGAGGAAGAGGAGCAGAAGAGTCAGATGATGACGAAGAAGCTGAACAGAGACATTTCATGTCTTTCGGACACAATCGGAGCCATAGAAGAGGAGATGGGAGCTGAAGATGTGTCATTCTTACGCGTGAGGATCATTTATACTGTGAGAAAGTAAAACTTGTTTCCATCATCAGAAACGTCACATTTCATTGGTGTAAAAAAAATGGGTCAGAGTCCAGCTGGACTGGGAGAGAGGACAACTGTCCTTCTCCGACCCGCTCACTAACACACACATCTACACTTTCTCACACACATTCACTGCCCGTTCCTCAGTGTTTATGGTGAAGAATCTCCTCTAAAGCTCCTCCCACCTCAGTCACTGTAAGAGAATCAGATCAGTTGGAGCTGGTTTTGGTTTATTTCAGTTAATTAATGAAATATTGAAGATTTTAGAAGTTTTATTCTTTGTGAAAGTTCGTTTTTACACAAACACTGAACAGTTCCTTGTGAAACATTTTTGAAATGTTATGTCATTTTGACTCACTTCGTCTCTGAAATCAAAAATTTTTTTTTTCACAACCTTGGTTTTCAGGACTTCCACAAACAAAAACCACAAGGTGGAATTAAAATAATAATAATAAAAAAAAACTGAAACTGACAGAGGTGTCATCTAATGGTTATTACATTGCAAAATGTTCATGGTGTGCTCCACTTTCACCAAGTGTAGGAGTGAGTGGTTCAGAAATTGAGTAAGTGTATTACTGAGAAATTCAGTCTCTAAACATGTATGCACACACACCATCTCCTCTGAAAATAGTAAACTCTGAAAATGTCAAAACACTTGCAGTGTTTCAAATCATGCAGCAGATGGAGCCAAGTTTGTATTTCTGACTTTGAAGTTTCAGCTTCTCCCACTGATGGACCTGTGTACCCCGTTTTTTTTTTTTTTTTGCTTAGTGTCGGCTGAGATGGGCTCCAGCCTCCCTGCAATTAAGGTGCTTGGCAAATGAGTCAGTGTTTTAAACTTATTGATCTTCAACATTGTTTAAAGCAAACAAAATAAAAAAGAATAAATAATAATAATTTGGGAGGGCAGCATGGTGGTGCAGTGATTTAATATATCCACCTCACGGCAAGAAGGCCCTGGGTCTGATTCCCAGGAACAACATCAGTGTATCTGTGTGGAGTTTGCATGTTCTTCCTGTGCTTGCACGTGTTTCCTCCGGGTACTCCGGTTTCCTCCCACAGTCCAAAAACATGCACAGTTGGCTGATTCGTGATTCCAAATGTTCTGACGAATGGTTTGCCCAGAGACGGGTGTCAGCCTCCCCGCAACCCTAATCAGGTTAAAGTGACTTAGAAAATCTGCAGACTGAAAGTTCTCCAATAATCACTATTTACCAGCATGGTGAGCAGAAAAGTATCTTCAGAGGTTGTACTAATTTTGGATCAGGTACTCTTACTGTATTCGCCAAAAACAGGAATCTGAGGACACGCTGGGTGTTGACATAAGAAAAAAGACCAATAGATGATGCCTGTGTAATATGTGGCAATGTGGATTAAAACGATAAAAGTCCGCAATGGTTCTTTCACATGAACCTCTCTCCACTGGGGGGGACAGTGACAGCCAGTGGTGAGTGGGGCTTGAACCCCCAACCTTGGGATCAGTGATCCAGTAAATTACGACCAGCTACCAATGGCCTGTGATCAGTAATGTATTTTAATGCGTTTTAATATAAAATAGAACAGGGTGTTATTAAATTGCATGTCATTTTGTTCTGGGTTTTTTTCCTCTTTATTTAAATTGTGCAGTCCCACCCCCCAGTGATTGCATTGCATGTCACCACATTCTTTTTACACTAAAATTAAAATGAGAATGCAGCCTGTCAGTCTCCTCATCAATACATGACTCGGCTAATGACATCACTTCGGTGTTCAGCTCCTCCAAGAGTCAGATGGACTGTCAAAAAGCACTCTGTGCAGCTCTTTTTGCTTTAGAAGGTGTCTTAGAAAACAAGTGAGCATCAATATCTACTTTTCGAGGGCAGATAAACTTTCTGACTTTGCTGAGCTTTAAATCCCAGACAGAGGCATTTTTACCAATCCCATTTATTACAAATATTCTCATACATTTTTGTGGCTTCTCCACACCATAAAATAACTGAACACCTCGATCTAGAGAAGGAGAGATTCTGGAGTGAGTTAGGGGAAGTGATGCAGAGTACCCCCAGAGGTGAAAGAGTGGTCGTTGGGACAGACTTCAATGGACATGTTGGTACAGGAAACAGAGGGGATGAGGAAGTGATGGGCAGGTTTGGTATCCAGGACAGGAACACAGAAGGACAGATGTTGATCGATTTTGCAAAAAGGATAGAAATAGCTGTGGTGAATACTTTCTTCCAGAAGAGACAAGAGCATAGGGTGACTTATGAAAGCGGAGGTAGGAGCACACAGGTAGACTACATCTTGTGTAGGCGATGTAATTTGAAGGAAGTCCATGACTGCAAAGTAGTAGTGGGTGAGAGTGTTGCCAAACAGTATAGGATGGTGGTGTGCAGGATGATGCTGATGGTGAGGAAGGTGAAAAAGGCAAAGGCAGAGCAGAAGACAAATTGGTGGAAGCTGAAAAAGGAAGAGTGTCATGTTGTCTTCAAGGAAATGAACGTATTCCATCCTTCCATCCCGAAATAGGCTCAGCCAGTTAGCTCCCTTGGACTCCTGGCCACAGCTGATGTGCACATTAACCCGGATTAAAACTTGCTGTTTCTGGGTAAATAGTCATGCACGTTGTCAATGCACCACTCGGGAGCTGCAGGTATTCTTACCACGAAAAGACAAACTATTATCATTCAGACCGTCTTCCTGGACAGTAACATCTGTCCTATTAGTGCAACACTCATGTTTCGAGCAGGTCTCTTACATGATAGAACATTATTATTATGCATATTAAAAATTTAAAGCTTTATCTCTTACCCTATACATATTGTGTGTGTGTGTGTGTGTGTGTCTGTTTGCATATACAGGACATATGCATGCTCATATGTACAAATAGGTATGAAAATACATATGTATGTACAGTATATGGACGTATAGCTTTGTGTATATACTTGTGTATACTCTAGTTTTCTTTTCTGCACTTTTATAATTGCTGCTAACAGAGAGCTGATAAACTGAGTTCCATTGTTCATCCAAAAGTTGACAAAGATTTCTTCTCTGATATCATTGGAGAGTCATCCAAGAGATACAAACAACAGAACTAATCGGTGTCAAATACAACTCTTCAGCTAGTATCTGAAACAATTCGTGCCAAAAAGAGATACCATGAACAGAAGGCAAACGCAGCAAAAGCTTGATGGAAACAGCTCTCTTTATAAGTCCAGAAATCGTGTGCAGGGGATGAGGAGAAGTACACAGACAGACGAACAAACTTGAAACAGCAAAGCATTGTGGTACATGGTCTCTACAAAATGTGGAGAATTATAAACAAAGTCAATGGAAAAACAACAGCCTGTCCTGCAAGGAAATGTAAAGAACATGAATGAAGAAGTCAGAAAGTCACACCAAGAACTGCTCGACAAATGGAAATGTTTCTCCGACCTTATCAATGCCCGCACATCACGAATGAGGAAGTGTATTAGAGAAGAGGAACGATGCAATCAGAAGAGACCCAAATGATACAGTACAGCAACACACCCTGTATAAGCCCCCACATGGTGTGAGATGTAGGCATAAGTTAAGCGATCTGCAGCAGACGCTCAGGTTTGTTTCCAATAAGAGAAAGCGTTCTGAGCAAAAGATTCAAGCAATGGCAACCGGAAGAGATCTGTGGAGATTAAAGCTGCCTCTCATTTCTCCATACCAGGAGGATACACCGACCAAGAGAGACAGTGGATAAAACAGATGCTCTGGAGCGGCCATTTTGCATCATAACCTGTAGGGGACAGCGAGGAGATCAACACAAAGAAAGGCAGTTCCATGTGTTGTTCTTCTTCTTTTCTTTTTGGCTTTTTCCCCATTCTCGAGAGTCGCCACAGCAAATCATCTGATTCACACATTTGATTTGGCATGGGTTTTTACGTTGGATGCCCTTCTTGTCACAACCCTTTATCAAGGGACAGAAACACGCTGACGGCTTTGCAGCCTACTCTTTACAGAAGTCAGCAATGTTTTTTTTACATGCCTCTCACCATAGACAGTGAGAGACATGGCCCACCTTTGACAACCCAGTTAGCTGCACTGGGGGGACAGTGACAACCCTGTGGGGACTTGAACCCCAAACCTTAGGATCAGCGATCCTGCGCCCTATCCACTAGACCACCACTGCCCCACAAAGACAGTTCCATGTGTTATACACAAAAAAAATCAAAACTCAGTTACACTTCAGCAACTGAATGTTGCTCTTTAATGGAGATCTGGTTAGCACAGGGATCATTTATTGCTAGTAGTTTGTGAAAATCGCAGAAAAAAACCTGGTTAGTTCTGGTTGAGTCGCGTCAATTTTGATTTCTGAAAAAGTTGAATTTGGTGAAAAATAAAACTATAATTCCGGAAAATAAAAACTGTTTTGATCTTGAAATAATTGAGCTCAGAACAACTCAACAATTTTTATTTTTAAAATATTTTTATCGTGGCACTGAAGCAACTACACACATTTTATATAGAGAACACAATATCCTTGGAGCCAGAGTGCAGAAAAGGTATGTAGTGATGTGTGTGAACACATAATCATTACATTTTCTGAACGGCTTAATGCTAATTGTGGTCGCATGGAGACCCTCATCTCGGGGCAGGGTACACCGTGGACAGTATACATTTACACCTTCTGCTCTTCTGGCTTGAAGAAAGAGAAATTATTGCAGACACCACAGAAAGAAGTTTTATTATTATTATTATTATACATAACAATAATATTACTACTAATAATGTAATAATAATAATAATAAATGATTCGAACATCTTAATTCCAATGAGGGCCACGGGTCAGCGGGACCCCATCTTAGCCAACTCTGTTCAGAGTACACCCTGGACAGCTTGCCAGGCTATCGCAGGGCAGAGACATGCTCACAGCTCTGTCAGAGAACTTCAAGAGGTGGCAGCTGTCCATGTTATATGTGAAGTCTGAGGTGTAGATGGTGGGTACTCTGCATCACTTCATCTAACTCTCTCCAGAATCTCTCCTTCTCTTCTAGCTCACATCCTGCCTGTGGGGCATAAGCACTAACAACATTGACCATCACGCCTTCAATTTCTAACTCGAGACTCACTCTGTCTCACACTTTTCACTTCTAGAACATTCCTGACAAACCCCTCCTTCAAGATGACTCCGACTCCATTTCTCTTCCCATCCACACCATGATAAAACAGCTTCAACCCTGCTCCTAAGCTTTTAGCTTTGCTACCTTTCCACCTGGTCTCCTGAACACACAGTATGTCCACCTTCATCCTCTGCATCATGTCAGCCAGCTCTCTGCCTTTTCCTTGCATAGTTCCAACATTCCAAGTCCCTACTCTCAGTCCTAGGCTCATGCCTTTCCTCTTCTCTCTCTGCCTACGTACACGCCTCCCGCCTCTCCTTCTTCGACCAACAGTAGTCCAATTTCCATCAGCACCCTGTTGGTTGACAGCACTGATGGCAGTCGTTGTTAACCCGGGCCTCCACCGATCCGGTACGAATTTTGTTTTGACCATTTGCATTTTTAATGTGGCAGAAGTTTTACGCCGGATGCCCTCCGTGTCGCAACCCTCTGCATTTATCCGGGCTTGGGACTGGAGTAAGGGGGAGAGACACTGGTTAGTGCCCCCCCGCCTCATGGCTGCATTACACATACATACATATATAAAAAATGTGTGTGTGTGTGTGTATATATATTATACACACACACACACACACACACACACACACATACATATATATATATATATATATATACACACACACACACACACCAGCTAACTGGGTTATCAAAGGCGGGCCATGTCGCTCACTGTCTACGGTGAGAGGCATGTAAAAGAACTATTGCTGACTTTTCATAAAAGAGTAGGCTGCAAAGCCGTCAGCGTGTTTCTGTCCCTTGTTAAAAAGGTTGCGTCAGGAAGGGCATCCGACGTAAAAACCTATGCCAAATCAAATGTGCAAATCGGATGATTCGCTGTGGCGACCCCTGAAAAAGGGAAAAAGCCAAAAGGATAGAAGATATATTATATTATATACACACACACACATATATATATATATATATATATATATAGGGTCAGGTCAGGTTGCTCCTGCCACAGGTATCATGCTATCTTGTGCTACATGCCGCATGCAGAGAAGGAAAACTCTGTCAAAAACCTCTGCTGCCTTGCGGCTCATATCTCTTTAGACAAAAGGCTTCAGGAGTTAACCTCGAGGAAAAATCTGGAGCCCCATAGGCAGTTAATTGTTGTCATCAATGTCGTTCTGAAACTCCTGCGATATCAATGGCCCCGGACCGTATCGGCCCTGCCGCTCTGTCCGGACCAGTCATTGCCGTGGAGAGGGGGGGGTCCTGCTAAATGGGCAAGAGCTGGTCGTCCATATCCCCCTGCCCTGGCCTGTGCCCTGGAGAGGATACTCCAGCTTTGCCTCACAGCGTCGAACCAACACGGAACGTGGCAGTTACCGGTTATAAGCCACAATGCTTGATTGGCGTAGAGCGTGGCGCCAGGGGTCGCTTTTGTCGGTGGGAGGGATCTTCGGATCTCACTGGACAGTTACAGCCCGCCTAAGCCGGGCAGCCCCTGGTCAATAAGGTACGGTCTCGCCACGGTCAGTCTTCCTCATTGGTTGCATGGGGATCAGGTAACAACCGACATGCAGATTGCAAACCTGCACCAAGCAAGAGAACAAGAACAAGCAAAAGTAAGAGACCAGCTCTTAAACTGGGAACCTGGAATGTCCACACCATGACCACCAGACTTGATGATCTCCAGAACATTCGTGATGTAAGAAAGACCACCGTTATCAACAATGAGTTTCTGCGATTGAAGATAGCAGACTTGGGCAAAATAAAGAATTTCAGAATTCAATTCAATTCAATTCGGGAACTGAATTTGAATCGGCTCCACCCCCAGCAGATATGGAATTGAATGGGAATTGGAATTACAGGAAGTGAAATTTCAAACTCATTGCAATTCAGAGAAATTAATTTTAACCACAGATCAGTGAGAATGTGATACTTAGCATGTATTTTTCTCACAGATTGTAATAACTGTCTACAGACACTATTATTAAGCACACATTCTTATATCGAAAGGCATCGTTTCCATTTTATGGTAATTAAATAACACCAAGATGTGATGAATGCAATTATTATTTTATTTACTTTACAGGGTAATACTGCTGCATTTAATATCATCAGCTCTTCAAACGTTTTATCATTGAAGCGGCTTCGCTCTGTCGGAATATCTGTCCACCAACACTAAATATCCTCTCAACAGGTGCAGAGGAAGCAGGTATGGCTAGCTATTTGCATGCAAGTACAGCAAGGTTTGGGAAGCGATTTTGGTTTTCTTTCCGGAATAACAGAGTTGGTACCCTCTGCCAAACATAAGACACTCAAGTAAACTGGGTTTAACCGAGTAGTGGCAAGAGCTCAGCCCCGACATCCAGACTGCAGCGGACACAGATAACATCAGAGGCATGTACGATGGCATCATAAAAGCTCTCGGACCAACTCGGAACAAAACAGCACCCCTCAAATCCATAAGTGGGGAAGTGATCACCGACAAGGGGAATCAAATGGAGCGATGGGTAGAGTACTACTCACAGCTTTACTCCAGAGAGAACAGTGTTGTTGACTTGGCATCGGATGCCATCGAACCTCTACCCATCATGGAGAACTTCGATGCCGAACCAACACTGGAAGAACTCGGCAAGGCTATCGACTGCTTGGCCTGCGGCAAAGCCCCTAGAACAGGTGGCATCCCTCCTGATCTCATCAAGCGCTGCAAGTTTGCCCTCCTGCAGCCACTACATGACACCCTTTGCCAGTGTTGGTGTGAAGGCGGCGTTCCTCAAGACATGAAAGATGCCAAAATCGTCACCCTGTATAAGAACAAAGGGGACAGGAGTGACTAACAACTATAGAGGCATCTTTCTCTTGAGCATTGTGGGCAAAGTGTACGCTCGTGTCTTGCTCGCGCGACTCCAGAAACTGGCTGAATGTGTCTATCCTGAATCCCAATGCGGTTTCCGCACAGAACGCTCAACAGTGGACATGATTTTCTCCATTCGCCAACTCCAGGATAAATGCAGGGGACAACAGAAACCCCTCTACAT
This sequence comes from Plotosus lineatus, assembly GCA_024760905.1. NCBI lineage: Eukaryota > Metazoa > Chordata > Actinopteri > Siluriformes > Plotosidae > Plotosus > Plotosus lineatus. The sequence continues at coordinate 38,229 of CM045735.1, forward strand.
TGCCTTCATTGATCTAACCAAGGCATTTGACCTGGTTAGCCGGGATTGGCTTTTCAACATCCTGCTGAAGATCGGATGCCCCCCAAATCTGCACAGTATGATTAGATCTTTCCATGATGACACGTAGGCAACCATTCAGTCAGTCAGAACTTTTCAATATCAAGAGCGGTGTGAAGCAAGGCTGCATCCTTGCCCCGACACTCTTTGGCATCTTCTCCCTCCTTCTTGAACATGCCTTTGGGACCTCAACCGAAGGAGTGTACATGCATGCAAGATCAGATGGCAAGCTGTACAACATCGCAAGACTCCGAGCAAAGACCAAAAGGTCCGCGAAACCTCCATAAGAGACATGCTCTTTGCAGACGATGCAGCCATCACTGCACACACAGAATATGACCTACAGCAACTGATAAACCGATTCGCTCATGCTTGCCGTGACTTCGGGCTGACCATCAGTTTAAAAAAAGACCAACGTGCCGAGTCAGGATATGGATACGCCGCCTGTCATCACCGTTAACAACTACCAACTGGAAGTGGTCCATGAGTTCACCTACCTGGGATCCACCATCAGAGACAACCTGTCCCTTGACGCAGAGTTAAACAAACGTATCGGCAAGGCTGCAATGACGCTGGGGAGATTAGCCACTCGTGTCTGGGAGAATCCAGAGCCGACTACCAAAACCAAGATGGCTGTCTAATCAAAGCAGAAGATAAATAGTTTCCACCTGCTATATATATATATATATATATATATATATATATATATATCAGTTATATAGCGTGTTACCCTTGTGTTAAGATGTCGTTTTTGTGATCTTTGTGTTTACACCGTTTTGCCGAGTTTTGGAACCCTAAGCAAATATGGTTAGTCAGAAGCGTAAGCCTACTAGCATGGGTGCAAGTCTCATACACAGAGATGAATTAACTATCTACCATGCATACTCAGTTAAGCAAAGAGTTGTAAAGTGAAAACCCGAATCCACAAATTACAGCTATTCATTATCTTTTAGCAGAATCCTAAGAGTGTATACTTATTTTTCTATTAATATTCATTAGGATTTGTACTTGTTCTCTGTATGCATCTCTTGAATAAAGTTTATGTACTTACTTGCTGGGATTTACATCAGTGCAGGCTGTGTTCTAAACGAGTTCAACGGCACCCTTGTGCACTTGAAAGACCGGAAGTCTTTATGACCCACAGCAAGTACACTACTTTTTCAAGTACACTACTTTCGGTATTGAGCGCTTCACATATTGTAAGCGTTGATCGGCTGTTTTAAACTTCATGTAAAGTAACTCTGTATAAATAAGTGACTTACTTGAAATGAAATGTTGATATTACTTTACAATGTTAGGTTTATAATAATTGATTCAGGGGTGTTTTAGGAGATGTGGTAATGATATTTATGGATGGATAGTACAGTACGAGCGTCATACGTCACTGTAACAACTTGCGTTCGGCTGTCGGGAAACAAAGCAAGTCGGGGAGCGTCTGTGTATATACACACACGCATTTCTTTTTCTTCCCTTCAGCTTTTTCCCCCTTTCTCGGGAGTCACCACAGCGAATCATCCGATTCGCACATTTCATTTGGCATAGGTTGGCTGCCCTTCCTGTCACAACCCTTTTTACAAGGGACAGAAACACGCTGACGGCTTTGCAGCCTACTCTTTACGAAAGTCAGCAAAGGTTCTTTTACATGCCTCTCACCATAGAGAGTGACAGACATGGCCCGCCTTTGATAACCCAGTTAGCTACACAGTGACAACCCTGTGGGGATTCGAACCCCCAACCTTAGGATTTAAAAATCAGTAAATATCACAATACAAAATTAAACAGTTTTTACTTAATTACTACATTTTTCTACATTAATACTGTATTATTGAGTAAGACTGTCTATAGAATGTGTTTGAGAAGCATATTTTAGCGCATGTAATATGATACATAGGTTTTACTTCCAGGTACAGAACTCACGGATTACCTTGATTCGTGGGAGGAGTGGGAACCGAGCCCCCGTGAATAACGGGGTCTACTGTATTCCTGATGTGGTGGGCCCGAACACTAATTTTGTCAGACTAAATATAGTTGAGGTAAAAGGTAAAGTCCTCTGGGCTTTTTAACCTGAGCCTAGTGGCTCATCAGGCCAGTGCTTATTCCTGGTTTCCATAGCGTGGGGCAGCGGTGGCCTGGTGGTATAGGGCGCTGGATCGCTGATCCAAAAGGTTGGGGATCCGAGTCCCACTCGCCACAAGGTTGTCACTGTCCCGTCCCCTCAGTGCAGCTAACTGGGTTATCAATGGCCGGCCATGTCTCTCACTGTCTATGGTGAGAGGTATGTAAAAGAACCATTGCTGACTTTTGTAAATAGTTGGCTGCAAAGCCGTCAGCGTGTTTCTGCCCCTTGCTAAAAGGGTTATGTCAGGTAGGGCATATGACGTCAAAACCTATGCCAAATCAAACGTGCGAATCATACACTGTGGCAACCCCTGATAAAAGGGAAAGAGCCAAAAGAAAATCTTATCATAGTGTGAAGCGACCAGGAGTTCAACTCTTTCTGGATTTGATGCTCGTCCATTGCAGGTTACCTTCCCAGTATATTTTTACTGGTACCCATTTATACCGCTTGGTGAACAGAGGCACACTTGTGGTTGAGACCTTGCCCAGGGGTCTTAGCACAGTGGGGGTCTAACTGGGACTTGAACACACAACCTACCAGTCATGAGCCCAGCAACCTAACCACACCACCACCGGCCACATATAGATAAACACCTAGTCGAATGTTTCTGGAGCTAACATTGACTTCACATTTGTGAGGTGCTCCATCGAGTAGGCGCTTGTCCCACAGACCACTTTTGAGATCAAGGCCAGAAAAGTAAAAATGGTCAATTTTTATCAAAATTTGGATTTTTGCATAAACTATTAAAACAAGTACTCAACCATCACTTGGTCACATGAAATTTACTAAAACTCACTCTGAATATCTTTTTTTTTTTTTTCTATTTGTGAGGCGTGCCACTGAATGTAGGTCCTTCTCGCACGGACGACTTTCGAGAAAATGGCCAAAAAAGTAAACAGTCATTTTTTTAATCGAAATTCGGATTTTTGCATAAACCATTAAAACAAGTATTCAACTATCACTTGCTGAAGTGAAATCGACTAAAACTCACTAAAAACGTCTTTTATTTCCATGTTTCTGACGAGTACCCTCATAAAACTGGATAAAAACAGTCACAAACTTACCGGTTTTCTTTGCAATTATTCACCGAGTTCGGTACAAGAGACACTATAATCCATATACCAGAAGAACGGTCGTGAAGTTGTCTCCATTTTGGATACTGTTTTAATATTAACAGGCCGTTTCAGTGAATAAAATAAAGGTTATAAAAACAATATTAGCATAAACAATGCAGGCTAGTTACTAAGGAAAGATCTGAAAATGAGCACCCTGATTGGTGAACTCCGTCACATTGCACATGCTCAGTGCCCGTCACACGTTAACTTCCAGTTGACTTCCTGACTCTAGTATACCGCATGTGAAACTTATCTCCGACTTTCTCTTCAATAACAGTAAGTTAGTTTATTTATAAGATTGTGAATACACAATTTCTGGAAAAGGAGAGTGAAATGTCATCTGTGCTGTCTAGCAGCATTAGTATAGATGTTAAATTCCACACTGGAATTCGGCTTTGAAGATTATTTCTCTCTCTCTCTCTCTATCCATCTGTCTCGGTCACACACACACAGTGTGCTAACGGTTAAATTAGCAGCATCCAGATCAGGGGTGTCAAACTCGTGCCAGAAAGGGCCATGTGGCTGCAGGTTTTTGTTTCAACCAAGCAGCAGCACACCTGACTTTGCTCATTTAATCAACTCATCTGAGTGTTCAGGCAGCTGATCGGTCAATCTGTGTGCTCTGTACAGAGACTGACCAATCAACTGCCTGAACACTCAGCTCAAAGTCAGGTGTGCTGCTGCTTGGTTAAAACAAAAACCTGCAGCCACATGGCCCTTTCTGGCACGAGTTTGACACCCCTGATCCAGATGAACTAGTGCAATTTGAATGGAAGAAAATACAGTATATGAAGGGACCCACTGCTTACAGTCTGTGTGTGTGCGCGCGCGAGATACCTCAGGTCTGCTGGAATATTAAGAATGACATGATTCCATTGCAATTCAGTCAAAGAAAATCCCATCTGCTCAGTATTATGTACTTTTGAAGCTGAATGAGTATTGGCATTTTTCTCTGCATGCAAAATTCGATGATGGAATTTTTTTGATCATTTGATTTGTGTGTAATCTTGTCTGGACTGGACATGCTGGCTTGTTTCGTTTTGTATGATAATTGGTCAAGACCTGAAAAATACTTAATGTTTCATACCTTTTGCATATAAACAAACGGATGATGATGCCAGCTGTGTTCATGATTTTGATGTTGATGAAGAAGAGGCATCTGTTAATAAAAGTGTGATGCCTGGTGTTTGTGAAGATGTGATTTTGTCTGCCGAGTAGGATATAAATGAAGATGATAATGCTGAGGACAGAGTTGAAGCTTACTTGTATAAAAAGATCAGAGAGTTTTGTTATATGGTTATCTTGTATGTAGTTTTCTTAATTTCAGTGTGATTGTTTGAACCCGACAGTGGGTTGTTGTTTTTTTTTCAAATCAGTATCATTTGAAACTTTATATAAATGGTCAAAAAGATACATACTGATCTTATTGGAATACACAGAAATGAAAAAAAAAAAAAAATATGTTTGTTAATTTTTGGGGCTTACCACGGTGACTGATGGGTTTAAAAAGGGCCTGTCAGATTAAAATGATGATTTCTCTTATCTCTTCAAACTCTTCCTAGACATGTTTTCTGAACGTTTATATGGCTGAAGTGCATAAAAATGCTTCGTTGCTAAGGACTAATCATCTTGGAAGAAGTGCAATCTTTGTGCTTGTTTTTCTTTAAAACATCTTTTGAAATTTTTAGTTGAATGCTGACACAAGAAATGGCATAGCTTGGTCACTTTTCAAGGTATTGACAAACTCTTTGCTGCATTTTGCAGGTTTAGGCCTCCTCTATCGGATTGTGTAAAAAGCTCATTTTTCATTTTTGGACACAAGAGCCTACTTTCAGTGGACATTTACTTTTTTTTCATATGCATTAAATAGCTGTAGAAGGTTAAAAGAACGTTTTTAATATTTTAATACATTTAAATTTATCCCAGAGTCTCAGCCTAGCTGCTTGTAAAAAAGTGTCACAAACAGACATTAAAGAAAGTTTTCTAAAAGCCTCTCACACTTTAAACTAAAAATAAGCAAGGCGAGATTACAATCGTGACTTTATTAGCCTAGATTTAACCGGAAAATAAAATTGGTATCACTCGCTTCCTCCTCAGAATCACTTATTGACAAGCTTGTGTCTAGGACACTAAAAAAACTGTATGTCTCAACACTATCACTTTTACATTTCAAACAAACACACTGGTAAGAATTATAAAACGGGAGTCTTACCTCGAAGAAGAGACAATCCGTGCCAAGAGATACCAGTTAATTTATTTAACAAAAATTAAATCCCACACACGCTGAAGTGCTTGAATCACAGTTTTCTCCTGTTTCTTCAGTATGGTTGACCATCCGAGTCAAAGACCTATTTCTGTCTCGCGCCAAATTCATGGGTTAAATTTGGACAGTAAACCTGTAATCTGTTTTGTATTTTTAAAGTATATTCTAATCTAATTTAAAAGATTGTCATTTCAAAGTGATTCAAGTTAATCATCTCTTAATTAATGACAAGACAAATTATAGAATTATTTAATTTAAAGCCGTAAAGGGTTAATAATTTATGCAAATTCGCGATTCATCACTGAATATAACTTTTCAATTATCCACAGTCCAGAATTTCTTTTCCTGTAAATTTGCTTTTTTTTCTGTTTAGGTGTTAACAACCAACATCTTTTGCAACATTGTGTGATGATTTACCTTACTTAAGAAGTTTGATAATCCTCTCCCTTGCTTCAATTGACATTTCTCGTGTTGGAGCCATGATTCATGTCAGTACGCTTGGTGCTACAGCTCTCCAAGGTGTGAGAATTTATTCCCCTGCTTGGTCTAAAAAAAAAAAAAAAAAAAAAAAAAGTACGGTCACTATCCGAGTTACGACCTAGATCGGTTCGGACCAACCGGTTGTAAGTCGGATTGGTCGCAAGTTGGATATTTAACACAACGGAACCAAAACCACCCAGCACTCGGTATGAATTTATGTGAAGCATATTCTTCACCTGCACGTTCTTTCAACACATGAAATTAACTCGTAGCGTTACTTTGCACTGCTTGCAACATCGCATTCACATTTTGTTGCCCATTATCTTCCAACCACATGTATAGCAATTTTTCCATCTCTGCAATCGGTCCTTCACACCGTTTTGTGGTGATAGTTGACTTAATTGGGGCTGCTGCTTTCACTGCTTCCTTAATGCGGTTCTTGTCCTTCTAAACTGTAGACACTGGAGTGGGAGAGATGGAGATTTCACTTTCATATTCGTCTCCAGTGACAGTGCCTTCCTTGCTTTCTTGGTAGAATTGCCATCTGATGAATCAGACTTCCTCTTGGGGCCCATGGTAACGGTGTACAGTAAATAAATGTAAAATTGTACAGTAAAAAGAGATGGTACGACACGATATCTAGTCACTAGGGCTGTGCAATAAAACTGGTTTATCGGTTTAAACTGGTTCTAACATGCAAACTATACATATTGCGACACTCTGAAGCAAAATTTATTTATTTATTTTTTAACATGCACTCAGAAAACTTCGGAACATTTAAAAAAAAAAAAACTCGGGTATTCCTGCTAATTGAACCGGAAGTAATGCTTTTGTTGAAAGAAAAAAAAAAAAAAAATGGCTACCACAGAGGCCCATGTAATTCTGACACATTCATGTTTCCATTCTCTTAGCTACAGTCATTCAGTGTGTGGAGAGCCCGGTATAATAAGAGCCACGCAGTGATTGGGCACTGCGGATTGTCACAAGGGCCTTCAGCCAATAGAATTTGTTTTTATACAGGATACGGAAATCCCTGTTAAAAACAAAACCACGGTTCATGTTGCTAATTGTTCAGAAATTTACTGACCTACTCCATGTAGATTTTTGCTTAAACATTTATTTTAAAGTGAGCAAGAGAGAGAAGCGGTCCCATGAACCTGATCTCCAATGAGGCACATTAACCAGGCAGGTTTTTTTTTGTTTTGTTTTGCCAAACGTGGCAATACTACCTCTTTGCACTCTGAAAATAAAATGATGTCACAACTTGTGGACTCAGCCTCAACATACTCCAAATCGGTCCCAGAGTCCAGTAAATTACATTCCACTTCTCTCCAGCATAATGATCATATTAATGTGATTTATATGATAAACGATATTGCATGTTATTATGGTAAAGTTCTAAAGTTTGATGGACTTTCCTGAGCCGTCAGTGGCACTGTAAGTGTTATATGTGCGACATGTGCCCAGCAGGCCTAGGTGCATTGCTATGATGGCTTTAATATACATGTTAATATCGTTAAATATAATTATATCAATCTACTGCTCATAGGGTCACAGGTCTGATGAGGTCTAGCATGCATTATACAGTTATGCACATGCGCGGATGATGCTCCACCTTTTATCCAGCCTGAAAAATTTAATATTGCATGAATTGATGATTAAGGCTTCACAAAATGCTAATAAAAGCACTAGACGCATTCATACTATTCTAATGTTTACATGTATTTAATATGTTTGAATAATTTATTTTGCTCAATTCTATGTCAGTGTTAAAGGTTTGTGCCAAAGTTTAAAAGATTAAATTTTCATAACTGGATTTTTTCTGATGCTTAGAATTTTTATTTTAATGACTTGGTAGTTTTGTATTTTCTGAATATCAATAACTTAAATTTATTAAATACAAATGTACATAACTTTAATTATAGAAACATTAATACTTGATTCAGTACTACATGTACATCTTTTAGTTGTACTACTTTGTTTAATGTTATTTTTACTAATAAAACATTGTGTATGTTCCAAGTTTATGAGTAGATCAGCAGTTATTCATACAGCCAGATAAGTGCAGACTTGAAAAGTTCAAGTTTGGCGTGGACCATGTATGCATGTGGTGTTGTAAAGTTACACTTTAGTTATTTTACAATAATATTATATCATGTATAATGTAATTAAAAGCGGTTCATATTTAAAAATTATCTTCTATTTCTTTACATTTTAGATTTTTAGTTTGGCCTCAGTTTATAAAACTGTTGCTCTCAGACACATGGGAACAGCTATATGTATACAATAGGCTAAATTTTATGCACAGTTTCTATACTATATATTTCATATTACATACTGCAAATGGTTGCCAAATGGTATCTACAGCATTGAAATTAAAAAAAAAAAAAAAAAATGTCCCCGTCCCACACTCTCTCAGTGACCTCCGCGCACCTTGGGCCTGTGGTCTCATTCGGGTGCCAAAGCAGCCTCATAGTATACCCACTTATTTTTTTAATCACTACAGCAGTGGATGGAAACATTGATTAAAGCAAATGCTGCATGCAAAACATGCAAAAGGTGACATCAAATTTTCAGGGGGTACATCGAACCTGATTGCTCAGATGGCAAACTTTTTTGTCAGACCACATGCGTGTCACAAACTGAAACTAGTGAAGCTGAATCTAAGTCTTCTAGACAAAGTCAGAGTGTGTCCTCAAAAAAATAAAAATAATAAAAATAAATAAATAAATAAATAAAAACATTTGACCTCACCGGCTTGTTTGGGGTTAGGGTTACAAGACAAGTTCACTACATGCACAAGAAATTACTGAGAAAAATCGCAAGATTCACCATTAAGGATTTATGTCCTTTCTCTATTGTAAACTCTCCAGAGATTTAGTATCAACTCTGGATATAAGGTACACCATTCCTGATAGGAAGATGTTTTTTGATACAATTGTCCCAATGGATGCATCAGGACACAAAACAATGTTTTTAATGTTGTTGATTTCTCTTTTTGAAATAAAGAATAAATACTATCAAGAACAGTATTAATTTAAAATTCTTCTTACAATATATTGCAATATATAAAATCTAGGCAATAACCACCTCTACTAGTCACCGAGTGTAGTGGTAGAATGCTACGAGTGCGAGATGCTGCGCTGCCACAAATATCTTACGCACTACACTGCCAGACATATACAGTAAACTCATAACAGGCATCTGCTAGACGTGGTCGTAAGCACGGGTGGTTGTAACTCGGCTAATGAGTAACTGATACTGACTACCACATTTTTTTTTTTTGTTGATTTATTTTAGTGTTTCTTAAAGCCAGAAAGTTGCCATTTAAAATTACTTTGGTTTTGTGTCATGTCTGGGATCTGCTTTTTTTTTCGGCAAAACTAAACAACTGAATGAACATCCTCGGAGACTGGCGATTCCATAATTTTTGCCAGTTATTGTAGTCTAAAAACAGGAGGAGTCAGTCAGTGACTATCCAGAGTCAAAGCCAGAGAGCAGACAAACAGGCTAATTCAAGCCTCTCCCAGCTACGCAGAGTCGACACTCAAGGTCAATGGTATAGAAACTGTGTCTACTTCCTGAACTAAGCAAAAATTCATTCATTTTCTGAACCGCTTAATCCCAATTATGGTCATGGGGAGACTGGTGCCCATCTCAGCCAACGCTGGGCGAGGGAAGAGTACACCCTGAACAGCTTGCCAGACCATCGCATGACAAACACGTTGACGGCTATGCAGCATACTCTTGTCGAAAGTCAGCAATGGTTCTTTTACATGCCTCACACCACAGGCAGTTAGAGACATGGCCGGTCTTTGATAACCCGGTTAGTTGCACTGGGGGTACAGCAGTGACAACCATTGACAGTGGGGCTTGAATCCCCAACCTCAGGACTGGCAATCCAGCATCTTGCCACTGGACCACTACTGCTTTGAAACAAAAAGTAAACAAAAATGTGAAAAACTCAGTTTGTTTTAATAATCTTATTAAGGTAAAATTAAATCATACCAAATCTATAACCTGCACCTTTAATCTACAGATAGAGTTGTTAAATGTTAGATCTCTATCTAAGCATCTAAAAAGTGCTTATTTGAAACCATTCCTGACCAGGAGCTTAGTGTAATGTGTTTAACAGAAACACGGATTGAAGCAAGTCCTCCCGGATACAGTTATATACTAGTCCTTCTCAAAAAAATTAGCATATTGTGATAAAGTTCATTATTTTCTGTAATGTACTGATAAAAAATTAAACTCATACATTTTAGATTCATTGCACACCAACTGAAATATTTCAGGTCTTTTGTTGTTTTAATACTGATGATTTTGGCATACAGCTCATGAAAACCCAAAAGTCATATCTCAAAAAATTAGCATATCATGAAAAGGTCCTCTAAACAAGCTATCAACCTAATCATCTGAATCAACCAATTAACTCTAAACACCTGCAAAAGATTCCTGAGGCTTTTAAAAACTCCCAGCCTGGTTCATTACTCAAAACCGCAATCTTGGGTAAGACTGCCGACCTGACTGTTGTCCAGAAGGCCATCGTTGACACCCTCAAGCGAGAGGGTAAGACACAGAAAGAAATCTCTGAGCGAATAGGCTGTTCCCAGAGTGCTGTATCAAGGCACCTCGGTGGGACGTCTGTGGGAAGGAAAGAGTGTGGCAGAAAAACGCTGCACAACCAGAAGAGGTGACCGGAAACTGAGGAAGATTGTGGAGAAGGGCCGATTCCAGACCTTGGGGGACCTGTGGAAGCAGTGGACTGGGCTACAGGTGCCGCATTCCCCAGGTCAAGCCACTTTTGAACCAGAAATGGCGGCAGAAGCGCCTGACCTGGGCTACAGAGAAGCAGCACTGGACTGTTGCTCAGTGGTCCAAACTACTTTTTTTCGGATGAAAGCAAATTTTGCATGTCATTCGGAAATCAAGGTGCCAGAGTCTGGAGGAAGACTGGGGACAAGGAAATGCCAAAATGCCTGAAGTCCATTGTCAAGTATCCACAGTCAGTGATGGTCTGGGGTGCCATGTCAGCTGCTGGTGTTGGTCCACTGTGTTTTATCAAGGGCGGGGTCAATGCAGCTAGCTATCGGGAGATTTTGGAGCACTTCATGCTTCCATCTGCTGAAAAGCTTTACGGAGATGAAGATTTTCATTTTTCAGCACGACCTGGCACCTGCTCACAGTGCCAAAACCACTGCTAAATGACCATATAAATGACCATGCTGACCATGCTATTACTGTGCTCAATTGGCCTGCCAACTCTCCTGACCTGAAGCCCATAGAGAATCTGTGGGATATTGTGAAGAGAAAGTAGAGACACCAGACCCAACACTCTGGATGAGCTTAAGGCCGCTATCGAAGCATCCTGGGCCTCCGTAACACTTCAGCAGTGCCACAGGCTGATTGCCTCCATGCCACGCCGCATTGAAGCAGTCATTTCTGCAAAAGGATTCCCAACTAAGTATTGCGTGCATAACTGAACATAATTATTTGAAGGTTGACTTTTTTTTTTTTTTTTGGTATTAAAAACACTTTTATTGGTCGGATGAAATATGCTAATTTTTTGAGATGGGGATTTTTGGTTTTTCTTTACTTTTTTGCCAAAATTATCAATATTAAAACAATAAAAGGCTTGAACTACTTCAGTCGTGTGTACTTAATCTAAAATATTTGAAAGTTAATGTTTATCAGTACGTTACAGAAAATAATGAACTATCACAATATGCTAATTTTTTTGAGAAGGACTAGTACACCAACCTTGTCTAACTAGCAGAGGAGGAGTCATCGGAGTTATTTACACCGATAATCTCTGTCGCATACAAAAATCCAGACATGAATTTAACGGGTTGGAAATTATGTGCGCTAACATTACACATGTTCCCGGAAAAAAATATGCCCGCACAGCCGATTCCTTTAATTATTATTTACAGACTCCCAGTGCCAGATTCAGAATTCCAATATGATTTTGCAGATTTCATTTCAAACATGGTGTTTCTTTATATGAAGTTTTAATTTATAGCCACTTTAATATTCATTTCGATAACCCAGAGGACCCTTTAAGAGCAGTATCAATCTTATATTGTATCAATTCAGTCAGGGTAAATCAGAATTTAGTAGGACAAGATAATTATCTTAAATTGTTTCTGACTGTGGAACTGCAACTATATTTTCAATATTTAATCCAAAAGTTAGTATTTAATCGAGAGTATGGCCAGCTTTATATATAGTAATGATTAAGAAAAACTTTTCAATTTTTACTGTTATATTTATTTGATGCTAAAATATAAACATTATACAGCATACACATTGAACACACCGTTCAATGCATTCTCTTTCTAAACATACAGCACTGTAGTTTTCAAAAATACCCACTAGAGGAGCGTTCTGTATTGCATTAGGCATGACACGGCAAGTCCGAGCAGCTCAGCCACGCCACGCCACGCCACGCCACGCCACGCCCCAGCCTGAACCAAAACAGAGTTTTAGAGTGATAGAGTAAGAAGCGTTACAAACCAAAGAAGCGGTGATGTTGATGTGAGTTAATCCTCTGGCGCAGAGCTGAGCCTGTTTTGTTTATTGGGAGTAAATGAGAATAGTGAATTCAGGTGAGCAGCTCAGCTACGCCCCTCAGGAAGTAAAGAGGACAGTTAGTGAGAGGCACAGCCTCAAAATCAAAGTCCCTCAAAACACAGACCATAACAAAAAGGACATAAAAGAACAACAAATGTAATAAATTGGATAAACAAAACAAAATGAGAAACATGCTACACCACAGTAAATAAAATATAACACCCAAACATTTTAAACATTACCTTGTACTGGAATAATAATGTAAAAAGACTTTAAGCAGGCGTTTGAGTGACATCATAGAACTTAACTGGCAATTAAAACACACGGAAAAAAAAGCCCATTGCCAACTTGTGCGCGAATGAGGAAAAAGGGGCGTTACATCACCTCAACCAATCAGTAGGATGGAGGACAGCCATTGGCTGAATTTGAATCACGTGCGAGCTGCTTGGCAGTCCATGAATACTCAAGTGCAAAACCGCAAATAATCAAGGGCCTACTGTACTGATCTTATTGGAATACACAGAAATGAAAGAAAAAAAAAGTCGGTTTTTTTTTTGTTCATTTTGGGGGGTTACCTCAGTGACTGATGGGTTTATTAAGGACCTGTCAGATTAAAATGAGGATGCTTTCTCTTATCATCTCTTCCTAGACATGTTTTCTAAATGTTTATATGGCTGAAGTGCATAAAAATGTTTGGTTGCTAAGGACTAATGATCTTGGAAGAGGTGCAATCTTTGTGCTCATTTTTCTCGAAAACATCTTTTGAAATTTTTAGTTGAATGCTGACATAAGAAATGGCATAGCTCTGTCAGTTTTCAAGGTATGGACAAACTTTTTGCTACATTTTGCAGCTTTGGGCCTGCTCTATCTGACTGTGTAAAAATCTCATTTTTGGACCCAAGAGCCTACTTTCGGTGGAGTGGCTCACATATTGTTGCAGAATTAACTATTAATAAGACCATGAACAGAATGTGTAAACCATCAATTTATAGCAGTGACAATTTTATGAACTTTTTGTTGTTAAAATTGAAGATATCAGGAAAAAAATTTCACCCCCACATTTAAAAACAGGTATGTCAATAATTTAAAAAATAAATAAATAATAAATATAATGCCAGCAGATCTGCAGCTTGAGTGTTTTAGCCCCATTCAAAACACGGAACCAGTCTTCATAATTTCCACTTCAAAATCATCAACCTGTGTGCTTGATCCAGTACCTACATGTTTAAAGAAACAAATATCATCAACCCCTTTATTAAATGTAATAAATTCTTGCCATAGCACTGGTTATGGACTTGATTCTTTTAAACTAGCAGTTATCAAACCTCTGATTGAAAAACCTGATCTCAACCATATCAACTGTCTGACCTCCCTTTTATCTCTACGATCATTGAAAAGGCTGTAGCACAGAAGTTATGTTCATATCTTTGTAGGAATAACGTTCACAAAATGTATCAGTCAGGTTTTAGGCCTCATCATAGCACAAAGACAGTACTCATTAAGGTGGGAAATGACCTCCGATCACGGCTGTGTCTTCCTGCTAGTGTTACCTGACTTTACATTTACAGAATTTGGCAGACACTGTTATCCAGTGCAACTTACAGAAATGTTTCAAAGTCTCTATCAGTGAATATATTCTTGTACTGGTTGTTAGAACACAGACTAAGTATACCGTCAGTCAAACTCAGATAGTAGGTGTTGTGTGTGTGTTTTTGGGTGTGTGTGTGTGTGTTTGTATACAACATAGTGCTTAATCTAAGTACTGCTGAAAAAGGTACGTTTTCAGCCTTACCTTGAAGATACCCAGTGACTCAGCTGTAGACCTCTTCAAATTTGACTTTTTTCATCAAACATATGGAAACTGATATTTTTACCATTCTCCAAAGTCTAAATTAACTCAATATACCAGTTATTTTGATCTTGGACCTTGGCTATGCCTGCCCCAAGAGCCATGTAGTTTTATTGACGTTTTTCAAAAGCGCTGCAAAATTCGGGATATTATGTCTTTGTTTTCATTGTAGCTTACCAGAGGCTGCTAAGCTCTCCTCCTCTCCTCTATTCTCCTCTCCCTCAGCTCCCTCTGTTGGCAATCACTCCCCGAACACGCTCTGATTCTGGTCACTGTGGTTATGCTTAAACATGCCTTCAATATACAATACAGATACATCACAAAAATGAAAAAAAAAAAAAAAAAACTGTATGAAATTTTTAACTTACCGCTAGATCAGTGGGAGCACTGAGCTTGTTTCTCTGCAACGGGATGGTCCCATCTGGGGTAGATGGGAGAGACATGGACAGAATTTGATAACCCAGTTAGCTGCACTGGGAAGACAGTGGCAACTTTGATCCAAGCACATTGCCGCCACTACCCAATTTTTTACTCTTGTTGATTAATAGAGTTTTTCCATGCCCCCATAACCACGGGCTTCCTTATTGAGCTGTGTAGTGTTTCTAGAAGAAATGTCTCTCTCTCTCTCTTTCTCTCTCTCTCGCTCTCTCTCTCTCACACACACACACACACACACACACACACACACACACATGCACGCACACACATATACATAGCGCTGAATTAGTCAGTCTTTAACTGGACATCATGATTTACATCACAAAGAGCACATATGGACAGACACAGAATGACTTTTGTTAAACTAAATATTATTCAAGCATTAACAAATAATCCTGAATAAGCATAACAATTAAAATAAATTATAGAATTATATTTAATATATTGCAGAAATAAGAGAAAATTAAAAAACATTTCTTGTAGTAATAGTCTTTTAATTTTAACTTCAGTTTGAAAATACCTTTTAGAAGTCGGTCTTCCTTTCGGCTTTTTCCCTTTTACTCGGGAGTCGCCACAGCGAATCATCTGATTCGCACATTTGATTTGGCAGAGGTTTTTACGTCGGATGCCCTTCCTGTCACAACCCTTTTTAGCAAGGGACAAACATGCTGACGACTTTGCAGCCTACTCTTTACGAAAGTCAGCAATGGTTCTTGTCAACACATGTCAACCACTCCAAGCAGAAACCCCGGCCCCGCTATGACTGCAGTGTCTGAACTGCGGGAACGCTATACCGAAGCCATAAATGTAGCCCTGGCGGACTACCCCACTGACTGTGCTACTGCAAGGTAGAACCATATCCGCGAGGCTATGCTTGAGACCAGCATAGGCACCTTTGGAAAGAAGGTGGGTAGGAGTGCCGATTGGCTTGAAACAGGAGCGGCTGACATGGAACCTGCCATCGCCACCAAATGTGCAGCCCTAATCACTCACAAGAAGGAGCCCTCTGTGCGAACACTTGCTGCACTGTGCACTGCGAGAAATAATGCACAAAAGATTGCAAGGCGTTGTGCCAACAACTACTGGCTAAACCTCTGCTAGGACATACAGCTTTCTGCATATCTTGGAAACGAGTGCATGCAAAATGTACGAATGCATGAAGAAGGCTATCGGTCCCAGTGCCATCAAGAGGGCCCCACTCAAATCAGCTGCAGGCAACGACATCAAGGATTGTGGCAAACAAATGGAGAGATGGGCTGAGCACTACCAAGAGCTCTACTCGAGAGAAACCACCGCATCGAACACAGCCCTTGAGAACATCCCCCCACTGTCTCTTATAGATGAGCTTGACGCTCTACCTACCATCAAGGAGCTCAGTCAGGTGATAGATTCCATCTCAAGTGGCAAGGCTCCAGGCAGCGGCAACATCCTGCCTGAAATCGTCAAAATCGCAAAAAGGAGCTCCTACTGCAGTGCTGGGAGAAAGGGGCTGTTCCCCAAGACATGCATGATGCCTAAATCATCACCCTTTACAAGAACAAGGAGGAGTGAAGTGATTGCAACAACAATTGTGGCATCTAAAGAGGGAGAAAATGATTTATACAGGTTGGCACAGCAGAGAAATAGAGATGGGAAGGACGTGCAGCAAGTGAGAGTGATTAAGGATAGAGTGAGAAATATATTGACTGATGACAGACGTGTGCTGGGAAGATGGAAAGAGTACTTTGAAGAGCTGATGAATCAGGAAAATGAGAGAGAGAAAAAAAGAGTAGAAGAGGTGACCGGTGAGGACCAGGAAGTAGCAAAGATTAGTTAGGGTGAAGTGAGGAGGGCATTGAAGAGGATGAAGAATGGAAAGGCAGTTGGCCCTGATGACATACTGGTGGAGGTAATCAAGAATTATGTTCAATTTCACAAGGGGGCGGATAACAATTTTGAGTTTAACCATATCTGTGCACAGATTACAATAGACAGTCTTCTTTTCCTTTCAGCTTTTCCCTTCAGGGGTCGCCACAGCGTTCTCACCCTATCCTTTGCATCTTCTTCTCTTATACCAGCAACCTTCATGTCCTCCCTCACCACATCCATAAATCCTCTTTTTGGTCTACCTCTAGGCCTTCTGCCTGGTAGTTCCAACCTCAGAATCCTTCTACCAATGTACTCACGATCCCTCCGATGTACATGTCCAAACCATCTCAATCTAGCCTCTCTGACTTTGTCTCCAAAACGTCTTACATGTGCTGTCCCTCTGATGTGCTCATTCCTGATCCTATCCATCCTCGTTACTCCCAAAGAGAACCTCAACATTTTCATCTCTGCTACCTCCAGCTCTGCCTCCTGTCTTTTCCCCAGGGCCACTGTTTCTAAACCATACAACATGGCTGGCCTCAACACCGTCTTGTACACTTTTCCTTTCATTCTTGCCGATACCCTCCTATCACACATCACATCGGACACTTTTCTCCAACCATTCCAACGTGCCTGCACAAGCTTCTTCACCTCTTTTCCACACTCTCCATTTTTCTGGACAGTTGAGCCTAAGTACTTAAAATTCTCCACCTTCTTTATGTCTGCTTCCTGTAACCTCCCTGTTCCTCTTGGGTCCTTGTCGTTTACACACATGTATTCAGTCTTATTGAGGCTAAGCTTCATTCCTCTCCTTTCCAGAGCATACATCCACCTCTCTAGATTTTCCTGCACTTGTTCTCTGCTCTCACTACAGATCACAATGTCATCTGCAAACATCATAGTCCATGGAGATTCGTGTCTAACCTCGTCTGTCAGCCTGTCCATCACAATAGCAAACAAGAAGGGGCTCAGAGCTGATCCTTGATGCAGTCCCACCTCCACCTTGAACTCTTCTGTCACACTGACAGCACACCTCAGCACTGTCTTACATCTCTCATACATGTCCTGCACCAGTCTGGCATACTTCTCTGCCACTCCACACTTCCTCATGCAATACCACAGTTCCTCTCTTGGAACCCTGTCATATGCTTTCTCCAGATCCATAAAGGCACAATGCAGCTCCCTCTGGCCTTCTCTGTACTTCTCTATTAACATCCTCAAGGCAAACACTGCATCTGTGGTGCTCTTTCTTGGCATGAAACCAAACTGTTGTTTACAAATGCTGGCCCCTGCCCTTAGTCTAGCTTTCACTATTCTTTCCCATAACTTCATCATATGGCTCATTGACTTTATCCCTCTGTAGTTGCCACAACTCTGCACTTCTCCATTGTTCTTAAAAATGGGCACAAGCACACTTCTCCTCCATTCTTCCGGAATCCGCTCACTCTCTAAGACCTTGTTGAATGTTCTTGTCAGAAAATCTACTGCTATCTCTCCTAGACACTTCGATGCCTCCACAGGTATATCATCAGGACCAACTGCCTTTCCATTCTTCATCCTCTTCAATGCCCTCCTCACTTCACCCTTACTAATCTTTGCTACTTCCTGGTCCTTAACAGTCACCTCTTCTACTCTTTTGTTCTCTCTCATTTTCCTCATTCATCAGCTCTTCACCGGTATGTCTTCAGGACCAACTGCCTTTCCACTCTTCATCCTCTTCAGTGCCTTCTATTTCTCTGCTGTGCCAACCTACAGTCCAACCGAGCATACAAGTCATCATACACCCTCTGTTTGGCCTTTGACACCGCTACCTTCGCCTCACGCTGTGTCTCCCTGAACTCCTGTTTACTCTCTTCGGTCCTCTCAATGTCCCACTTCTTCTTAGCTAACCTCTTCCCATATGCACACTCCTGCACTTCCTCATTCCACCACCAAGTCTCCTTATCTACTGTCCTTCCAGAGGACACATCAAGTACTCTGTTACCTGTCTCCCTGATTACATTCGCTGTAGTTGTCTAGTCATCTGGAAGCACTTCCTGGCCACCTAAAGCCTGTTTCAACTCCTCCTTGAAGACAACATGACACTCTTCCTTTTCCAGCTTCCACCACCTTGTCTTCTGCTCTGCCTTTGCCTTCTTCACCTTCCTCACCATCAGCGTCATCCTGCACACCACCATCCTATGCTGTTTGGCAACACTCTCACCCGCTACTACTTTGCAGTCACTGACTTTCTTCAAATTACATCGCCTGCACAAGATGTAGTCTACTTGTGTGCTCCTCCCTCTGCTTTTATAAGTCACCCTATGCTCCTGTCTCTTCTGGAAGAAAGTATTTACCACAGCCATTTCCATCCTTTTTGCAAAATCTACCAACATCTGTCCTTCTGTGTTCCTGTCCTGGATACCAAACCTGCCCATCACTTCCTCGTCCCCTCTGTTTCCTGCACCAACATGTCCATTGAAGTCTGCACCAATGACCACTCTTTCACCTCTGGGGGTACTCTGCATCACTTCATCTAACTCCCTCCAGAATCTCTCCTTCTCTTTTAGCTCATATCCTGCCTGTGGGGCATAAGCACTAACAACATTGAACATCACGCCTTCAATTTCTAACTTGAGACTCATCACTCTGTCTGACACTCTTTTCACTTCTAGAACATTCCTGACAAACTCTTCGTTCAAGATGACTCCGACTCTATTTCTCTTCCCATCCACACCATGAAAAAACAGCTTAAACCCTGCTCCTAAGCTTCTAGCCTTGCTACCTTTCCACCTGGTCTCCTGAACACACAGTATGTCCACCTTCCTCCTCTGCATCATGTCAGCCAGCTCTCTACCTTTTCCGGTCATAGTTCCAACATTCAAAGTCCCTACTTTCAGTCCTGGACTCATGCCTTTCCTCTTCTCTCTCTGCCTACTGACAGGCCTCCCGCCTCTCCTTCTTCGACGTCTTCGACTAACAGTAGTCCAATTTCCACCAGCACCCTGTTGGTTGACGGCACTGATGGCGGTCGTTGTTAACCCGGGCCTCGACCGATCCGGTATGACATTCTTTGTAGTGACTCACATATTTTATTTGGCATTTGTTTTACGCCGGATGCCCTTCCTGACGCAACCCTCTGCATTTATCCGGGCTTGGGACCGGCGTGAGGGAGAGACACTGGCTTGTGTGCCCCCCCCCACGGCTGCATTGATTACAATAGACAATATATCGATATAATTGTGCAGATTACACAGGATTGTACATAATATACAGATCCAAAGAATGAAAAGTCTTAAACATTGATTGGCTTTTTTGCTTACAGAAGAAACACCCTGCAGTCTTGGAGATGGGGGTCTGCATCCAGCAGTGGCAGTCAAACACACCAAGACCAACCATCAACATCTAAGTGGTTCTCAACCAATACAAATCAAATGACTCTGACAGATAGCATTGTTAGTCTGAAAATATTTGTCAGGTTTATGACCAAGTACTGTGCAGTTACAACATTCAGAGCATAGTGTCTTTCATCATAATGGACAATGCCTCTAACATGATAAAGGCCTTCACTCTTTTTCCATCAGTGCATGTGAGTGACAGAGTGATGGAGAAGATGAGGAGGCTGATGATGCAAGTGTATAGGTGGTCAATGTAGATGAGGAAATGATGTACTTTCCACCTGAGAAACTACCATGTTTTACCCACACTCTCCAACTGGTACTGCATGACGCTTTGGATGATGCTGCCTCCATAAAAAGCCTCCTAGGCAAGGTTCAGAAGCTAGTTGCATTTTGTCACAAATCCACTCATGCTGCATAGGCCCTGGAGGGAATGCACAAACTTCAACCCACCAATGTCACACGCTGGAATAGCCAATTGAAAATGCTTAGGTCAGTTCTTAAAGTTCCAAATGATGTCCTTGCTGAGCTCCACTGCCCAATTCAGCTATCACCATACGAACTCAAAATCATTCAGGAACTTTGTGAGGTTTTAGAACCCTTTGAGGAGGTCACAGACCGCTGTCAGGCAGAGAAAGCTGTAACATCAAGCTACGTCATTCCTTGTGTGAGAGGACTGAGACATGCAATTAAAGATGCCAAAATAACTGGGAACAAGAAGTTTCTGTCCACCTTATGAACTGCACTCAAGAGGCAACTTCTAAAATTTGAAGATATGGAGTGCTTCCAGATGGCGACAACTCTTGAGCCAAGATTTAAGCTAGACTGATGTAACGGTGAAGAACAGAACACAATCAGAAACCTCCTCGCTGCAAAAGTTGATTCTATATGTCCAGAAGCCACTTGTGTCATTAATATCCAACCACACAAATGCCCCAGACTCTGTTCCTACATGGATACCCAAACAACTTCTGTGCCAAGTGATGCGTCCTCACATGAGCTCCCAGTTTACTTGAGTGTCCCATGTTTGGCAGAGGGTACCAACCCTTTGTTGTTCTGGAAAGAAAACCAAAATCGCTTCCCAAACCTTGCTGTACTTGCATGCAAATATCTAGCCATACCTGCTCCCTCTGCACCTGTTGAGAGGATATTTAGTGTTGGTGGAAAGATATTCCGACCAGAGCGATGCCGCCTCAATGATAAAACGTTTGAAGAGCTGATGATCATTAAATGCAACAATGTTACCCTGTAAAGTAAATAAAATAATAATTGTATTCATCACATCTTTGTGTTGTAATCAAATAACACAATCTCTGTATTGCATTTATTGTGTTTCAGATACAATTATTACAATCTGTGAGAAAAATACATGCTAAGTATACATTCTCACTGATATGTGGTTAGAATGAATTTCTCTGAATTTCAAGGAGTTTGAAATTCCACTTCCTGTAATTCCAATTCACATTCAATATCCTCTGGGGGTGGAGCCAACTCAAATTCTATTCAGATTCACTTCCTGAATTGAACTGAGTTTTGAAATTCTGAATTTTGCCCAAATCTGAAGAGATACACATGGGAAGTTTTCAAAATAAAAAGATTCTGCTTAAAACTAGACTAAAGCAGTGACGGATTGTCAGGGACAGCAAAGCCTTCTCTGCTGGCCTATACACTGTCAGAAGACCTACATTTACAGCTTATAGTAGTTGTTCTATTAAATGCAGCCGTGAGGGGGGGCACAAACCAGCGTCTCTCCCTCACGCCGGTCCCAAGCCCGGATAAATGCAGAGGGTTGCGTCAGGAAGGGCATCCGGCGTAAAACAAATGCCAAATAAACTATGCGAATCACAAGAAAGAATGACATACCGGATCGGTCGAGGCCCGGGTTAACAACGACCACCATCAGTGCTGTCAACCAACAGGGTGCTGATGGAAATTGGATTACTGTTAGTCGAAGAAGGCGAGGCAGGAGGCGTGTCCGTTGCCAGAGAGAGAAGAGGAAAGGCATGAGTCTAGGACTGAAGGTAGGGACTTTGAATGTTGGAACTAAGGCAGGAAAAGGTAGAGAGCCAGCTGACATGATGCAGAGGAGGAAAGTGGACATACTGTGTGTTCAGGAGACCAGGTGGAAAGGTAGCAAGGCTAGAAGCATAGGAGCAGGGTTTAAGCTGTTTTATCATGGTGTGGTTGGGAAGAGAAATGGAGTCGGAGTCATCTTGAAGGAGGAGTTTGTCAGGAATGTTCTAGAAGACAGAGTGATGAGTCTCAAGTTAGAAATTGAAGGTGTGATGTTCAATGTTGTTAGTGCTCATGCCCCACAGACAGGATGTGAGAGAGAAGAGAAGGAGAGATTCTGGAGGGAGTTAGATGAAGTGATGCAGAGTAACCCCAGAGCTGAAAGAGTGGTCATTGGGGCAGACTTCAATGGACATGTTGGTGCAGGAAACAGAGGGGACGAGGAAGTGATGGGTAGGTTTGGTATCCAGGACAGGAACGCAGAAGGACAGATGTTGGTAGATTTATCAAAAAGGATGGAAATGACTGTGGTAAATACTTTCTTCCAGAAGAGAGAGGAGCATAGGGTGACTAATAAAAGTGGAGGTAGGAGCACACAGGTAGACTACATCTTGTGCAGGCGATGTAATTTGAAGGAAGTCAGTGACTGCAAAGTAGTAGTGGGTGAGAGTGTTGCCAAAAAGCATAGGATGGTGGTGTGCAGGATGATGCTGATGGTGAGGAAGGTGAAGAAGGCAAAGGCAGAGCAGAACACAAAGTGGTGGAAGCTCGAAAAGGAAGAGTGTCTGGTTGTCTTCAAGGAGGAGTTGAACCAGGCTTTGGGTGGTCAGGAAGTGCTTCCAGATGACTGGACAACTACAGCTAATGTGATCAAGGAGACAGGCAGGAGAATACTTGGTGTGTCATCTGGAAGGAAAGTAGATAAGGAGACTTGGTGGTGGAATGAGGAAGTGCAGGAGTGTGTACAAAGGAAGAGGTCAGCTAAGAAGAAGTGGGACATTGAGAAAACCGAAGAGAGTAAACAGGAGTACAGGGAGACACAGCGTAAGGCAAAGATAGCAGTGTCAAAGGCCAAACAGAGCGCGTATGACGACTTGTATGCTCGGTTGGAAAGTAAAGAGGGAGAAAACGATTTGTACAGGTTGGCACAGCAGAGAAATAGAGATGGGAAGGACGTGCAGCAAGTTAGATTGATAAAGGACAGAGAGGGAAATGTATTGACTGATGACAGAAGTGTGCTGGGAAGATGGAAAGATGATGAGCCATATGATGAAGTTATGGGAAAGAATAGTAGAAGCTAGACTAAGGGCAGAGGTCAGCATTTTTGAACAACAGTTTGGTTTCATGCCAAGAAAGAGCACCACAGATGCAGTGTTTGTCTTGAGGATGTTAATGGAGAAATACAGAGAAGGTCAGAGGGAGCTGCATTGTGCCTTTGTGGATCTGGAGAAAGCATATGACAGGGTGCCGAGAGAATAACTGTGGTATTGCATGAGGAAGTCTGGAGTGGCAGAGAAGTATGTTAGAGTGGTGCAGGACATGTATGAGAGATGTAAGACAGTGGTGAGGTGTGCTGTCGGTGTGACAGAAGAGTTCAAGGTGGAGGTGGGACTGCATCAAGGGTCAGCTCTTAGCCCCTTCTTGTTTGCTATGGTGATGGACAGGCTGACAGACGAGGTTAGACAAGATTCCCCATGGACTATGATGTTTGCAGGTGACATTGTGATCTGTAGTGAGAGCAGAGAACAAGTGCAGGAAAATCTAGAGAGGTGGAGGTATGTCCTGGAAAGGAGGGGAATGAAGGTTAGCCTCAGTAAGACAGAATACATGTGTATGAATGACAAGGACCCAAGAGGAACGGTGAGGTTACAGGGAGCAGAGATAAGAAAGGTGGAGGATTTTAAGTACTTAGGCTCAACCGAATGCAGCCGTGAGGGGGGGGGCACAAACCAGTGTCTCTCCCTCACGCCGGTCCCAAGCCCGGATAAATGCAGAGGGTTGCGTCAGGAAGGGCATCCGGCGTAAAACAAATGCCAAATAAACTATGCGAATCACAAGAAAGAATGACATACCGGATCGGTCGAGGCCCGGGTTAACAACGACCGCCATCAGTGCCGTCAACCAACAGGGTGCTGATGGAAATTGGACTACTGTTGGTCGAAGACGTCGAAGAAGGAGAGGCGGGAGGCGTGTCCGTTGCCAGAGAGAGAAGAGGAAAGGCATGAGTCTAGGACTGAAAGTAGGGACTTTGAAAATTGGAACTATGACAGGAAAAGGTAGAGAGCTGGCTGACATGATGCAGAGGAGGAAGGTGGACATACTGTGTGTTCAGGAGACCAGGTGGAAAGGTCGCAAGGCTAGAAGCATAGGAGCAGGGTTTAAGCTGTTTTATCACGGTGTGGATGGGAAGAGAAATGGAGTCGGAGTCATCTTGAAGGAGGAGTTTGCCAGGAATGTTCTAGAAGTGAAAAGAGTGTCAGACAGAGTGATGAGTCTCAAGTTAGAAATTAAAGGTGTGATGGTCAATGTTGTTAGTGCTTATGCCCCACAGACAGGATGTGAGCGAGAAGAGAAGGAGAGATTCTGGACGGAGTTAGATGAAGTGATGCAGAGTACCCCCAGAGGTGAAAGAGTGGTCATTGGGGCAGACTTCAATGGACATGTTGGTGCAGGAAACAGAGGGGACGAGGAAGTGATGGGTAGGTTTGGTATCCAGGACAGGAACGCAGAAGGACAGATGTTGGTAGACTTTGCAAAAAGGATGGAAATGGCTGTGGTGAATACTTTCTTCCAGAAGAGAGAGGAGCATAGGGTGACTTATAAAAGTGGAGGTAGGAGCACACAGGTAGACTACATCTTGTGCAGGCGATGTAATTTAAAGGAAGTCAGTGACTGCAAAGTAGTAGCCGGTGAGAGTGTTGCCAAACAGCATAGGATGGTGGTGTGCAGGATGATGCTGATGGTGAGGAAGGTGAAGAAGGCAAAGGCAGAGCAGAAGACAAAGTGGTGGAAGTTGAAAAAGGAAGAGTGTCGGGTTGTCTTCAAGGAGGAGTTGAACCAGGCTTTGGGTGGTCAGGAAGTGCTTCCAGATGACTGGACAACTACAGCGAATGTGATCAGGGAGACAGGTAGGAGAATACTTGGTGTGTCATCTGGAAGGAAAGTAGATAAGGAGACTTGGTGGTGGAATGAGGAAGTGCAGGAGTGTGTACAAAGGAAGAGATTAGCTAAGAAGAAGTGGGACATTGACAAAACCGAAGAGAGTAAACAGGAGTACAGGGAGACACAGCGTAAGACAAAGGTAGCAGTGTCAAAGGCCAAACAGAGTGCGTTTGATGACTTGTATGCTCGGCTGGAAAGTAAGGAGGGAGAAAATGATTTATACAGGTTGGCACAGCAGAGAAATAGAGATGGGAAGGACGTGCAGCAAGTTAGATTGATAAAGGACAGAGAGGGAAATGTATTGACTGATGACAGAAGTGTGCTGGGAAGATGGAAAGAGTACTTTGAAGAGCTGATGAATGAGGAAAATGAGAGAGAAAAAGAGTAGAAGAGGTGACTGTTGAGGACCAGGAAGTAGCAAAGATTAGTAAGGGTGAAGTGAGGAGGGCATTGAAGAGGATGAAGAATGGAAAGGCAGTTGGTCCTGATGACATACCGGTGGAGGTATGGAAGTGTCTAGGAGAGGTAGCAGTAGATTTTCTGACAAGAACATTTAACAAGGTCTTAGAGAGTGAGAGGATGCCAGAGGAATGGAGGAGAAGTGTGCTGGTGCCCATTTTTAAGAACAAGGGAGACGTGCAGAGTTGTGGCAACTACAGAGGGATAAAGTTGATGAGCCATACGATGAAGTTATGGGAAAGAATAGTGGAAGCTAGACTAAGGGCAGAAGTCAGCATTTGTGAACAACAGTTTGGTTTCATGCCCAGAAAGAGCACCACAGATGCAGTGTTTGCCTTGAGGATGTTAATGGAGAAGTACAGAGAAGGTCAGACGGAGCTGCATTGTGCCTTTGTGGATCTGGAGAAAGCATATGACAGGGTGCCGAGAGAAGAACTGTGGTATTGCATGAGGAAGTCTGGAGTGGCAGAGAAGTATGTTAGAGTGGTGCAGGACATGTATGAGAGATGTAAGACAGTGGTGAGGTGTGCTGTCGGTGTGACAGAAGAGTTCAAGGTGGAGGTGGGACTGCATCAAGGGTCAGCTCTCAGCCCCTTCTTGTTCGCTATGGTGATGGACAGGCTGACAGACGAGGTTAGACAAGATTCCCCATGGACTATGATGTTTGCAGATGACATTGTAATCTGTAGTGAGAGCAGAGAACAAGTGCAGGAAAATCTAGAGAGGTGGAGGTATGCCCTGGAAAGAAGGGGAATGAAGATTAGCCTCAGTAAGACAGAATACATGTGCATGAATGCCAAGGACCAAAGAGGAACGGTGAGATTACAGGGAGCAGAGATAAGAAAGGTGGAGGATTTTAAGTACTTAGGCTCAACAATCCAGAGCAATGGCGAGTGTGGAAAAGAGGTCAAGAAGCGTGTGCAGGCAGGTTGGAATGGTTGGAGAAAAGTGTCCGGTGTGATGTGTGATAGGAGGGTATCGGCAAAAATGAAAGGAAAAGTGTACAAAACGGTGTTGAGGCCAACGATGCTGTATGGGTTAGAAACAGTGGCCCTGGGGAAAAGACAGGAGGCAGAGTTGGAGGTAGCAGAGATGAAAATGTTGAGGTTCTCTTTGGGAGTAACGAGGATGGATAGGATTAGGAATGAGTACGTCAGAGGGACAGCACATGTAAGACGTTTTGGAGACAAAGTCAGAGAGGCTAGATTGAGATGGTTTGGACATGTACAGAGGAGGGATAGTGAGTATATTGGTAATAGGATGCTGAGGCTGGAACTACCAGGCAAAGGCCTAGAGGAAGACCAAAGAGACGATTCATGGATGTGGTAAAGGAGGACATGAAGGTCGTTGGTGTAAGAGAAGAAGATGCAAAGGATAGGGTGAGATGGAGGCAGATGATTCGCTGTGGCGACCCCTGAAGGGAAAAGCCGAAAGGAAAAGAAGAAGAAGGCTCAACAATCCAGAGCAATGGAGAGTGTGGAAAAGAGGTCAAGAAGCGTGTGCAGGCAGGTTGGAATGGTTGGAGAAAAGTGTCCGGTGTGATGTGTGATAGGAGGGTATCGGCAAGAATGAAAGCAAAAGTGTACAAGACGGTGTTGAGGCCAGCCATGTTGTATGGTTTAGAAACAGTGGCCCTGGGGAAAAGACAGGAGGCAGAGCTGGAGGTAGCAGAGATGAAAATGTTGAGGTTCTCTTTGGGAGTAACGAGGATGGATAGGATCAGGAATGAGCACATCAGAGGGACAGCACATGTAAGACGTTTTGGAGACAAAGTCAGAGAGGCTAGATTGAGATGGTTTGGACATGTACAGAGAAGGGATAGTGAGTATATTGGTAATAGGATGCTGAGGCTGGAACTACCAGGCAGAAGGCCTAGAGGAAGACCAAAGAGACGATTCATGGATGTGGTGAAGGAGGACATGAAGGTCGTTGGTGTAAGAGAGGAAGATGCAAAGGATAGGGTGAGATGGAGGTAGATGATTCGCTGTGGCGACCCCTGAAGGGAAAAGTTGAAAGGAAAAGAAGAAAGAAGAAGTAGTTCTTCTCTTAAATCATATTCATTTATTCCCAACAGTCAACTCTCTCCTTTTCATAGCGTGCCTCCTGGCTGCATTGCTTTAAGTGTGTCCATGGAAGTTACATTTTTTTTTTTTTCCCAATCAGATTTCAGCTTATATATGTTGCTTTGTCAATCTAATCTGCCCTGGGCCTTTAGAGTCAGCAGTGTTGGCAGATGTCGCTTAAACTATGTGAGCAATGGGGCTGTTTCTTTAACCAATCAGGTTTCAGATTCGCCTCACAGGTCCAGCTAGTGGGCTTAACATAACATTAGCAATTTTCTGTCCTCAGGTGGGGCAGTGGTGGTCTAGTGGTATAGGGTGCTGGATCGCTGATCCAAAGGTTGGGGGTTCGAGTCCCACTCTACACAAAGTTGTCACTGTCCCCCCAGTGGAGCTAACTGGGTTATCAAAGGCCGGCCATGTCTCAAACTGTCTATGGTGTGAGGCATTTAAAAGAACCATTGCTGACTTTCATAAAGAGTAGGCTGCAAAGCCGTCAGCGTGTTTCTGCCCTGCGATGGCCTGGCGAGCTGTCCAGGGTGTACTCTGCCCTCGCCCGAAATTGGCTGGGATGGGCACCAGCCTCCCCGTGACCCAAATTAGGATTAAGCGGGTTCAGAAAATGAACTGAACTGTCCTCAGGTTGGTCAAGTGAAACTAGCTAAATTTGTCTATGGTGATCGTCACACCACACATTTATTTACAATGTTTTACCCACACAATTCCTGACCGAAGAGGAGAAATTAACTTAGTGTTGGACATTCTTAAAAATGTATTTTTAATATGAACTTTTTCAGGAAAGTTATGCATCATAGGAGGTAAGGTTTATCCATTTTTACTTTTGGCTAAACTCCAATTTCCCCAATAATAGCCGCCAGTAAACACCGGCGAAAGTTATGCAAAGCTCAGAGTTATTAGCAGAAATTCACAAAATCTCCCTCTCTCTCTCTCTCTCGCTCTCTCTCTCGCCATGCCTTGTTATATCATGTTTTTCTATATTGACAATTTGTATAATTGTGCCGTGACAGTGGTGGTATTAAGAGGTGGGTTAAGGCCCAGGTACCAAATGCACAGCCCATCTCTGGACCGAAGTATGAGCCCAAGTTATTTGAAAATGCATTATGTTTAGTCATCATCAACATAGAACACACTAAACTGAACTGATGTAATTTAAGGGCAGAGGGCTAAAAAGCCACCTGTGTACCTATAGTTTTTTTTTACACATAGCTTAATATATCGCTGTAGGTCATGTCACATAGGTGTGCATCAAGAAAGCTGAGGATGCAACTTGAAGATTAAAAAGGTTTAATGTAGACATCCATTCAAATAAATACAAAACAAAGTGTAAGTTCATAAATACGAAAAGGGTAAAGATCAAATGATCGGGCAAATACAACAGAGCAGAAATAATCAGAGGCAACAAGGAGGCAGGGAGATACATTACAAATACTCTGTGTAGCTTTTGAAATAAATAAGAAAACACCACTGAACTTATTTATATCTGGTTCAATGCTAAAAGTATTTCAGGCAAAATATTATGTTTTTTGACTGTTGAATATAAGGGGGATGAGGACAATCCAGCCGTGTCGATGACTTTACTGCTTTAGAGGCAGTGCAGACTCGAACACAGTCTTATTTTTAAATAACAAATATATTCAAAAATAACAATAGATTATGCACCAGTATTTACTCTGTAAAATTCCTTTTCATTGTACAACAATCTCTCTGTGTCCATTTACTAAATTTATATAACGTCTCCAGAGAATGACCGTCTTACTTCTTTAACGCTGTGTAACCAAACTGCCTCCCTCACCTCTGCGATCTGTGACACGCTTATATACACACCCCGGTTTCTCAAACTTTGCTAACATTGTCCAGAATTTTCCTTTGAATATTAAAACGTTTACTCTTAACTTCAATAAATAACAAATCCAATATGCAGACTGGGTCTCGAGCTTTCTAGATCTTTAATTTTAATGTGCACTTTTTAGGAACGTGACGCAATTTAACTTGGCCAATGAACGTACATACTCAGAAAGTAATTAACCACGATTCAGGGAGGCGTGGCAGCGGGCACTCGCTACAATCAAAACAAAACAATGTCTATATACAGGTATACTTCGACTTAAGTCATTTCAAGTTAAGTCATTTTCAATTATATGTCTTTTTTCAAAAAATATATGGAAAAAATTAAGTGACTACTGTGGTCATATTAGCAAATACACAACAACTGATCGGTCACGTGTATGACGTGTAGTTACATTCTATGTGAACATGTCAAATTACATCAACCAACATTATTTAACAGTGGCTGTTATAAAAACCACAGCACTACAAAACATAGTAAAGTCCTATGTATAGCTCAGTTCACTTAACTCAGCACTCACTCTACACCACGTTGCCAAGAAAACCGCAGCTAAAACACAAGCCAGCTACCTATGCATTACACCAGGGGCCGGGAACCTATGGCTCACGAGCCAGATCTGGCTCTTTTGATCACTGGATCTGACGCTCAGATAAATCAGTTGGCCTTTCTTAACAGAATAACGAATACTGTACATAATCTCACTGTAATTTAAATAAAAATACAAAAAAGGCCATCAAATAAAACAAAACAGATGAATAAGTCTTGTGCAGTGGTGGGGCAGTGGTGGTCTAGTGGTATAGGGCGCTAGATCGCTGATCCAAAGGTTGCGGGTTCGACTCCCACTCTCCACAAGGTTGTCACTGTCCCCCCCCCAGTGCGGTTAACTGGGTTATCAAAGGCGGGCCATGTTTCTCACTGTCTATGGTAAGAGGCATGTAAACGAACCATTGCTGACTTTCGTAAAGAGTAGGCTGCAAAGTCTTCAGCGTGTTTCTGTCCCTTGCTACAAGGGTTGTGACAGGAAGGGCATCCGACATAAAAACCTCTGCCAAATCAAAAGTGCGAATCAGATGATTTGTTGTGGCGACTCCCGAGGAAAAGGGAAGAAGCCAAAAGGAAGACAGACAGATGAATAAGTCTTGTGCATTTAACTCTATAAATCTATTTTCAATGCCACATGTCACTGTGGCGCACAAAGGAGAGCCAATCCTTTCTGTACGCCAGTATGCGGGCAGGTCCGATGCACGTGTTGTTTTTGGGTAAAGAGGTAAATGTCCCTTGTTTTTGATCAGTTCATTTGCACGAAGCCAAGTAAAGCTGGCAAGCAAACACAAATGGACAGATGGAGAAACTTCAACCCGCAGACCAGCTGATTGGCAAAACTTGGGACACACTTCCTGTCACATACCAAACACTGCAGTGTGAATCCTGTCGTATTGACCATGTTTGGCTCCACATGCGCACATGAGCGGTCCTTCTCACACCTGAAAACCATCAAGACCAACCTGCAGTCAGATGTAATAGATGGAACCCTAAACGCCTGCAGGAAGCTGAACCTCAGCACATATCAACCAGACTACAAAGCCATCAGCAAAACCATGCATCACCAGAAGTCGCATTAAGAGTAAGCAGTACTTTTTTTTATTAATAATTAACTTCGTCATGACAATGTCATTTAAAATATATTCAGAGTCTTATTATACTCTCAAATTGTTGGTCTTCTTTTTACAATTTAGTTGTATTCAGTATTTATATATATATATATATATATATATATATATATATAAAATATATATATATTAAAAAAATGTTAAGCCTGGAGTGTATGCGTCGGACCCAGAGATGCAGGAGACCATAAGAAGATTCAATGATTTTATTTTGCACTTGGAACTCGAAATCACGGGAATAATAAGTCAATGGAACTGGTTGAGCACGAAGCAAGATACCAGGGGTCAGCGAGAAAGCAGAGGAATGGAATCACTGGGATGACAATCTTCTGACATCGGAGGGAAGCGTGCCACTCCCATTTATGACAACGTCATGTGTGGAGGAAAAATGGAACAGCTCACCAACATCAACACCTCATCCCCACCGTGAAGCATGGTGAAGGGTGCATTATGGTTTGGGGCTATTTTGCTGCCTCGGAGCCTGGACAACTTGCAATCATTAATGGAAAAACGAATTCAAAAGTTTATCAGGATGTTTTGTAGGAAAACCTGAGGCCATCTGTTAGACAGTTGAAGCTAAAAAGAGGATGGGTGCTGCAGCAAAGACAATGGTCCAAAACACAGAAGTAAATCAACTTCAGAATGGTTTCAGAAGAACAAAATACACATTCTGGAGTGGCCACGTCAAAGTCCAGACTTGAACCCCATTGAGATGCTGTGGCGTGACCTCAAGACAGCGATTGATTCATGCCAGATATCCCAGGAATCTGACTGAACTACAGCAGTTTTGTAAAGAAGAATGGGCCAAGATTAGTCCTGATCGATGTTCCAGACTGATCTGCAGCTACAGGAGGTGTCTGGTTGAAGTTATTGCTGCCAAAAGGGGGGCCACAAAATATTAAACATGATGGTTCAGTCACTTATTCCTCCCCCTTCTGTCATTGTTTGCATGCCATCCTCATTAAAATATGAAAACCTATAAATGTTTGGGTGGTTTTAGTTAAAGCAGACACTGTTTTTTCATGTGTGATTTTGACAAAGATCAGATCACATTTGATGGTTATTTTATGCTGAAATGTGAGAAATTCTAAAAGGTTCAGATACTTTTTCATACCACTGTGTGTATATATATATATATATATATATATATATATATATATATATATAAAATGCAGCCGTGAGGGGGGGGGGGGCACAAACCAGTGTCTCTCCCTCACGCCGGTCCCAAGCCCGGATAAATGCAGAGGGTTGCGTCAGGAAGGGCATCCGGCGTAAAACAAATGCCAAATAAAATATGCGAATCACAAGAAAGAATGACATACCGGATCGGTCGAGGCACGGGTTAACAACGACCGACATCAGTGCTGTCAACCAACAGGGTGCTGATGGAAATTGGACTACTGTTGGTCGAAGATGTCGAAGAAGGAGAGGTGGGAGGCGTGTCTGTAGGCAGAGAGAGAAGAGGAAAGGCATGAGTCTAGGACTGAAAGTAGAGATTTTGAATGTTGGAACTATGACCGGAAAAGGTAGAGAGCTGGCTGACATGATGCAGAGGAGGAAGGTGGACATACTGTGTCTTCAGGAGACCAGGTGGAAAGGTAACAAGGCTAGAAGCATAGGAGCAGGGTTCAAGCTGTTTTTTCATGGTGTGGATGGGAAGAGAAATGGAGTCGGAATCATCTTGAAGGAGGAGTTTGTCAGGAATGTTCTAGAAGTGAAAAGAGTGTCAGACAGAGTGATGAGTCTCAAGTTAGAAATTGAAGGTGTGATGTGCAATGCTGTTAGTGCTTATGCCCCACAGGCAGGATGTGAGCGAGAAGAGGAGGAGTGATTCTGGAGTGAGGTAGATGAAGTGATGCAGAGTACCCCCAGAGGTGAAAGAGTGGTCATTGGGACAGACTTCAATGGACATGTTGGTGCAGGAAACAGAGGGGACGAGGAAGTGATGGGTAGGTTTGGTATCCAGGACAGGAACGCAGATGGACAGATGTTGGTAGATTTTGCAAAAAGGATGGAAATGGCTGTGGTGAATACTTTCTTCCAGAAGAGAGAGGAGCATAGGGTGACTTATAAAAGTGGAGGTAGGAGCACACAGGTAGACTACATCTTGTGCAGGCGATGTAATTTAAAGGAAGTCAGTGACTGCAAAGTAGTAGTGGGTGAGAGTGTTGCCAAACAGCATAGGATGGTGGTGTGCAGGATGATGCTGATGGTGAGGAAGGTGAAGAAGGCAAAGGTAGAGCAGAAGACAAAGTGGTGGAAGCTGAAAAAGGAAGAGTGTCGGGTTGTCTTCAAGGAGGAGTTGAACCAGGCTTTGGGTGGTCAGGAAGTGCTTCCAGATGACTGGACAACTACAGCTAATGTGATCAAGGAGACAGGCAGGAGAATACTTGGTGTGTCATCTGGAAGGAAAGTAGATAAGGAGACTTGGTGGTGGAATGAGGAAGTGCAGGAGTGTGTACAAAGGAAGAGGTCAGCTAAGAAGAAGTGGGACATTGAGAAAACCGAAGAGAGTAAACAGGAGTACAGGGAGACACAGCGTAAGGCAAAGGTAGCAGTGTCAAAGGCCAAACAGAGCGCGTATGATGACTCGTATGCTCGGTTGGAAAGTAAAGAGGGAGAAAATTATTTATACAGGTTGGCACAGCAGAGAACTTGAGATGGGAAGGATGTGCAGCAAGTTAGATTGATAAAGGACAGACAGGGAAATGTATTGGCTGATGACAAAAGTGTGCTGGGAAGATGGAAAGAGTACTTTGAAGAGCTGATGAATGAGGAAAATGAGAGAGAACAAAAGAGTAGAAGAGGTGACTGTTAAGGACCAGGAAGTAGCAAAGATTAGTAAGGGTGAAGTGAGGAGGGCATTGAAGAGGATGAAGAATGGAAAGGCAGTTGGTCCTGATGACATACCGGTGGAGGTATGGAAGTGTCTAGGAGAGGGAGCAGTAGATTTTCTGACAAGAACACTCAACAAGGTCTTAGAGAGTGAGAGGGTGCCAGAGGAATGGAGGAGAAGTGTGCTGGTGCCCATTTTTAAGAACAAGGGAGATGTGCAGAGTTGCGGCAACTACAGAGGGATAAAGTTGATGAGCTATACGATGAAGTTATGGGAAAGAATTGTGGAAGCTAGACTAAGGGCAGAGGTCAGCATTTGTGAACAACAGTTTGGTTTCATGCCAAGAAAGAGCACCACAGATGCAGTGTTTGCCTTGAGGATGTTAATAGAGAAATACAGAGAAGGTCAGAAGGAGCTGCATTGTGCCTTTGTGGATCTGGAGAAAGCATATGACAGGGTGCCGAGAGAAGAACTGTGGTATTGCATGAGGAAGTCTGGAGAGGCAGAGAAGTATGTTAGAGTGGTGCAGGACATGTATGAGAGATGTAAGACAGTGGTGAGGTGTGCTGTCGGTGTGACAGAAGAGTTCAAGGTGGAGGTGGGACTGCATCGAGGGTCAGCCCTCAGCCCCTTCTTGTTTGCGATGGTGATGGACAGGCTGACAGACGAGGTTAGACAAGAATCTCCATGGACTATAATGTTTGCAGGTGACATTGTGATCTGTAGTGAGAGCAGAGAACAAGTGCAGGAAAATCTAGAGAGGTGGAGGTATGCCCTGGAAAGGAGGGGAATGAAGATTAGCCTCAGTAAGACTGAATACATGTGCATGAATGACAAGGACCCAAGAGGAACGGTGAGGTTACAGGGAGCAGAGATAAGAAAGGTGGAGGATTTTAAGTACTTCGGCTCAACAATCCAGAGCAATGGAGAGGATGGAAAAGAGGTGAAGAAGCGTGTGCAGGCAGGTTGGAATGGTTGGAGAAAAGTGTCCGGTGTGATGTGTGATAGGAGGGTATCGGCAAGAATGAAAGGAAAAGTGTACAAGACGGTGTTGAGGCCAATGATGTTGTATGGTTTACAAACAGTGGCCCTGGGGACAAGACAGGAGGCAGAGCTGGAGGTAGCAGAGATGAAAATGTTGAGGTTCTCTTTGGGAGTAACGAGGATGGATAGGATTAGGAATGAGCACATCAGAGGGACAGCACATGTAAGATGTTTTGGAGACAAAGTCAGAGAGGCTAGATTGAGATGGTTTGGACATGTACAGAGAAGGGATAGTGAGTATATTGGTAATAGGATGCTGAGGCTGGAACTACCAGGCAGAAGGCCTAGAGGAAGACCAAAGAGACGATTCATGGATGTGGTGAAGGAGGACATGAAGGTCGTTGGTGTAAGAGAAGAAGATGTAAAGGATAGGGAGCGATGGGGACAGATGATTCGCTGTGGCGTCCCCTGAAGGGAAAAGCCGTAAGGAAAAGAAGAAGAAGAGGCTTGAAAAGTTCATCTCGCACAGATATGTCGTGGAAAATGGGAACAATGTCAAAATAGCTTTGTTTGTCGGAAAAGGAACTCTTTGGCAGTCGCCAACCAAAAACTGTCCAAAGGTAGATCAGCAAAGGTTCGCATTGATCCACGATTCTGTCTCAGTTCAGTTACATAAGGCCCTCATTATTCGTGGGGGTTTGGTTCCAGCCCCTGAAGGGAAAAGCCGAAAGAAAAAGAAGATATATATATATATATATATATATATATATATATATATATATATATATACACATACATACATACATACATACAGCCATCCCTTGAATATCGCGGCTAATATCGACCAGACCTGGCCACGATATTCGAAAAACCACGAAGTAGGAACGCCCCTCTCATTTCTACCACACGCATATGTTTTAGGTCGAAACAATATCAAGACGTGTATATTAAACGTAGATTAAACGTTACACAGCTATATGCAAATGTAAATACTGTCATGTATTACAGTAATATAAATATGTATATAAATTCAATTTAAATAAGTATAAAAACTGTATATATATTTATGAGTACAGTATAAATACTTTAAGTACTGTACTCGCCTCTGAGAATAGCTTTTCTCCACTTGATATTACAGTACTGTAATCCAAAAAAATGACGACGAGAGACCTGTGGAGTACGATGAAGGTGAAGTGAAGATGAAGTGAAAGTGATGAAGATGATGTCCGGTCATGCCTCTTCATCAGATTCGAGAGGCATTGGATCATCAAGTCAAAGGGGCAGCAGGAGGCGCGGTAGGAGCAGGAGGAGGTGTAGAGGCAGCAGGAGAAGCTTCTGCGGGAGGTTTTCGGCGCACAAGGAACATGGTGATGGGGAGTTGTGACTGATGTTTCTTTTTTTGTACAAACATGTTTTTGTACAAGGACATGACACCGTCAAGACGATTGCCAAATTCGATGGCTCTGACCATGTTGTCATCAATCTCCTGGACCCTTTGTTACAAACTGCGTGCCATATTGAAAATCTCTTGCAGATTTCTCAAAGTAAGACCACGCTCTTCATCCTCATTGTCATCCTCTGCCTCTTCTTCCTCACTCCCCGATTTGGTCATTTCGATGAGGTCCTCATCAGTTAGGGGGGCTGAATGGCACTCGAGCAGTGTGTTGACGTCTTTCGTCGTCATGTCTGAGAAGCCTTCAGTGGTTACCGACCGAGCCAGCTTCACGGACTTATATACGGCTGAGTGATGAACCTCCTCAGGCGTAAATCCCTCATAATCATGTGTAACACAGGTAAACACATGGTTACTAATTTTATTGGAAAAAACCCTAGTTTCCAACACTCCCTGAAAGCACTAGTTTCCTAGTCCCCTTGAAAGCATCATAGGCACGTGCTGCATGCGACCAGCAGAGCGTGTAGGAGAGCGTGTAGAGGAGCATACAGAGCCCTCGAAAAGCGACACGAGTGAGTCAACGATCAAAAATGTGATTAAGTGAACTTTTAACAAGTTTAACTAAGTTTGTGTGCTTTTCAGAGCCTTGTATGTGTTTTGTTCTCTCTCAATCGAACCGGGTGGAGAGAGTTTGTTTTCTTGGAAGCTCCGGTGAGTCATTGCAATATGAAGCTAGTTTAAGAACCTATGCTAACTTTACACGTGGTGAACCTATGCTAACTTTACACGTGGTGACTTTTAAAGCTGTGTGCACTATTTTTGTCTTTAAAAGGCTAAGACCAGTCGGAGTACATAACAAAGATTGTGCTGTGCACAAAATGAACCTTACATTTTATTTTTCTAAATGTTTTGTTGAAAGCACTTTTGCTAATGCACTAAAGTAGTGCAGATAAGCTGTTTTGTATTACATTCCATTCAGTGCCTTTCATGCACTTTTGTCATTTTATTTAGGAACTGTTGTTGTTAAATATTTTATTCATTGTGTCTGTACTGCATGTGCAGACTGGTTTTTTAGTGGCTCTGGATTTGATCTTGAAGCTGGTTTCGGACACGGATGGCGAGCCAAATCCAGTGAGAACTCTTGG
Organism: Plotosus lineatus; assembly: GCA_024760905.1. Classification (NCBI taxonomy): domain Eukaryota; kingdom Metazoa; phylum Chordata; class Actinopteri; order Siluriformes; family Plotosidae; genus Plotosus; species Plotosus lineatus. Next base: position 75,934 of record CM045735.1, read on the forward strand.
TGGATCCAGAAGCAGTGTGGCCAACTGTTCTCTGGATGCGAGAGTAGATCTACAGACCCAACCACTTCAAATCACAGGATCCCAGATAAGAACAGATAAAAACACCTTTATCCCAAACGGATCACAATCCTGGAAAAGACTCCCGGGTTCACACGAATCAAACCTTAGAGACTTAAGCTTATTTTTTTTTTATTTTTAATTTGTAAAGAAAGTTCTACAATATTGTTTGCACTGTTTCTTGTAGTATTGTTAATTGTAATAAATCTGCCGGCTGTTCAAATTCAAATCTCCACAATTCATTTTACTCCTCCAGAACCTAGTATAAAATCTAGCACAGCTATATCAAGCTGGTGTTACACATGGGTGATTTTTTTTTTTAGCCCACAAATTTTTCAAGCTTGAAATAATGTTTTTTTCCTTCATATCACTGATGGCATTCTGGATGTTTGTCAGACATGTGGCAATGTTGTATGAGCGCCAATACTCTTTGAGACTGAAGTGCTGGCTGTCCTCGTTGATTGATGAGATGAGGCCCTGCATTTTGGATCTTGCGTAGAGGGCCTTGAAGGCTCGAGTAACCCCCTGATCCATAAGTTCAATGAGGGAAGTGGTGTTGGGGGGCAGGAACTCCACTTGAACCCCTTCATAATGGAGGTCGGTTGCATGTCCTCCTGCGCAGTCCATTATGAGGAGCAGGCATGTGATTTTTCCGTGAATTCACAGAATTCCGATTTTTTTTCTCGCCGAATATGTCTTTCCCACTTGTATTCCGTTCTGAGTTTTGCATAAAATGACCTCTCTTGAAACTGCTGATTGGCTGATAGACATTTGCGCCACTTCCTATCTGTTCAGCTCTTGAAAGTATGTTGGTGATCCAGAGAAAAGATTCTGCTCGAATCAAAGAAATAGACAAAGTTGTGAAAAACAAGTTTAGGTGGGAATGGATGGAAAAGGGAACCGTAGCATTCAATTGCAGGAACATTTGGTTTCAAGCCGTTCGACCAGAAACTTCCGTGCAAAGAAAAGAGCCAGTGAAACAACCAGTTTCTGTTGCCGATCGAGTAGTTAATTTTGAGGTATGTTTGAGAGTTTTGTTGTCTAGTTTCCGATTATATTTTTCAAATTATTGTGAAGGCATGCATGTTTTAGGCGTAGGACGTTCACGTGTTTCCTCCGTGAACTCAATCAAGTGAGCCGACTCTATTGTCACTGAACCATTTTTCTGCTGTTAGAATAAATAAATGATTGCCGCAATAACTCAACAGTTTTTCGTAATTAACTTATGTAAATTGGCATTTACAGCAGCGGGAGTGTGTGCTCATGTAAGTAGCTCATTAATATTGGAAATGTAAAACTATGAATCAGCCTCAATCAAAACGCCTCAGCATCCAGAAGGACATCAAACTTTCTCAGGCAGCCTCCAGAAGGACAGTTTAGGCTGCACAAAAGGAAACAAGAAAGTGCCATGCTAAAGCACTAAAGACAAAGAAACATCAATTCAAAAAACTTATGTCATATATAGCATGTCGTGTGTACAGTTTGTTTCCAGATTGTGTTTAAAGACAATGACTGTTGATAATAGTGTTGTGACGCAGGACATATCTATAAGACTGACTATTTGATTTGTGACTGTGACACTTTGAGCAGTGATGGAATCCCACATGATAAACCCACAAGTTGAGGTACAGTATGCATATGGAGATTAGAAATTAAACTTTCTAGAGATCTTTCAGTGTCATGAAATAGTCTTTTTCCCCTTCTGAAATGCTTAAAACCTAGGAGCTTCGTGGGAGGAGCTTCGAGGTGGAGGCCACGCCCCCATACCCTGGCTGTTTTTCAGATATTTTGGTGATGATCAAATCACATGCCTGGAGGAGGACCTTGAAGGGCAGCCCCCTTTCAGCGAGGTACAGTTTCGTGCTCGGGATAAAACAGTTCAAAAACCACTCATTTGTGAGGGCTTTCGTGTTCCAAGCTTTCTTGTTGCTCATCCAGTCAACAGGCAGCAAGGATTTTGTTTTTGTTTTTCAAAGCATGAGGACGGTTGAACCTGTAGATTAAGGCTGGCTTTATCATGAAGCCAGCAGCATTCCCACACATGATGAAAGTGAGGCGATCCTTATGTGCCTTGAACCCTGGCCTTTTCGGTTCATCTTTGTAAAGGAATGTCCGGGAAGGCATCCTCTTCCAAAAGAGACCAGTCTCATCCATGTTGAACACTTGCTCCGGAAGATAACCATTCTCTTCAATTATTTTCGGAAATTCTTCCTCTATGTACTGTTTCGCTGCCACGTGGTCTGCCGAGGAGGCCTCCCCATACAGCGAAACACTCTGCAGACCATACCTCTTCTTAAAGTTTTCAAACGAGCCCCTGCTGGCAGCAAAACCACGTTTTTCTTGTGGATCAGCAGCACTGGTACTAGGCTGAGGTTCATCTTCATCGTCTTCGTCGTCAGGAGCGAAGCTATCATACAAACCCCCTTTGCTTTGGTTCAAATCATGTTGCTATCCAGACTTATCTTTTTCTCCCTACAGTCCGAGGGCCAAACCGATAGAGCATTCTCCATCTTAACAATGTTTTTATTCCAAGTGGTTACCACTCGCTTAGTGTCCTTAGAAAAGGATATTGATGCCGTTTTCCAAATGTTCACGTTGTCTTTTTTGATGTATCGCACAGTCAATTCGTTTATGCCATAATGGCGTTCCATGTGAGCATACGTTTTGCCCGCAGCTAGCATATCTAACAACACTTTTTCGTTCATGGTCATCATATTCCGCTTTTTCTTGGGCTCATTGGATGCCGCAGATGGTGCAGGACATTTAGGAGCCATTTTCGAGATAAAATAAATAAGGAACAAAATTAGAGAAATACTGTCGCGCGATAAGAAATCCAACAAAGCTTGAAAGAACTTGGCGTCTTCTGCCTCCCCTCGGGAATGTGCGAGGCTACAGCATCACGCGTCTAAGCCAATCAGCTTGCGAGTGGGCAGTCCCTGCGGGTTTTGGCGTGAATTTTGAAATTTTTATGATTTTTTTTTTATTGTTATTATTAAAATACTGTGATGCACCAAGACCGCAAACCGCAAAGTTCAAATCGCAAAGTCGCAAGGGATCACTGTATATATATATATATATATATATATATATATATATATATATATATATACACACACACACACACCTTCGACTTATATCTCGATGCTGTGCTTGCTGTTGCCTGTCCTTCCACATTCCATGTAGCCAGAGAACTGTTGGTGAGTGCCAGGGTGTAGCTGCCTGCATGCTGCAATTCTAGTGACCACGCAACCCCAAGATCAACTGCTAGTCTTCCTCGGACCGAAAGATGCCATCAGGTAATAAAAAACTTAATTGACTTGGGATAACCTGGTCATTCAGGTCATCATTCATGTATTCAGGTCATCAGCTTAATCCATATTATAGCCACATAATATTTCTGAACCTCGACCTGACCAAGTGAAGCAACCCCAGATCATAACACTGCCTCCAGAGGCTTGTACATTATGTTACATTTCTCCTGAGTCTGACTTTTTTCTCCCTACAATATAAAGATTTTTATTCCTACTATCCCCAGTAAAAAGTGGTTTTATTATGAACACACAGCTGTTTAGTTCTCATGCTGTAAGTTATTATTACATTATACATTTATAAATGTATTTACTTCTACTATTAAAACAGCCATTAACACAAACTATTTTACAGTAATATTTCTTCAGCATTATCGTTCAAGGTGTTAATAGTTTTAAAGACTTCTTAATTTGGGGAGCACAGTGGCCCTGAAAAAGGGAAAAGCTGAAAAGAAAAGAAGCAGAAGAAGAAGTGGTGTAGCAATTAGTAAAACTGCCTCATAGCATAATGTCCTGATTTGATTACAAGGCTTAGGTATTGCCAAGTCAAGTTTGCATGTTGTCCCCATGCCTGTAATGGTTTTCTCCAGGTAGTCTAATTTCTTCACACTGTCCAAAGACATGCACATTAGGTTAACTGGCTGTTCCAAATTGACCCGAGGAGTGATCAGTAGCTGAGCTAGGCTCCAGCCTCCACGCAACCCTACTAGGATTAATTTCCTACTCTTTCTCTATTTTCATATTGTACTGTACACTGTACTGGACACATGCTGCATTGCATGACTGCACTTTATAAAAGGAAAATAAAAATAAGCTTTAAAAATCTTAACTATTTGCTTGAATTAAATCGGCAACATGTAAAACAAGAGAAATTTAAAACGAGGCAAAGATATTGCTCTTGTTTTGAACAAGTACGTATGTTGAGTAAAAGCCTCTGTTCCGACAATGAGGTCTACAGTATCCTTTTTTTGTCATTCTGTTTAAGATTCAAGCTTCAAAGATTTATATGTCCAGTGCTCATTTGTAACAAGTACAAGAGGGCACAAACTTCCTGGAACAGTGAAACCTCTTGTGTGAAACTTGGTCAGGTTTTCCACTTGACTTCTCAAAGTAAGACACTCAAAGTCTATTTGATTTAACACAATTACTGTTGACTGCCATGCGGGACAAAATGTCAACCACCGGCACTCCACACTCCCTAATCCTGAAGTTACAGCATGCAGTATTAGACAAGTCTTTATGTGAATTTAAATATAACAGCAGTATGACTGCGAAATGGAGAAAAACCTCAACACAGTAAACACTGAGCATACATACTCCTGATACACTTCACGAAAGCAAAGAAATTACACAAACTACTGTAAAAATTCATAAAAGTTATAAGGTGTATATATTTTTGTAAAGATAAACCAGGAACATGTCATGCATAAAATGTGTCAGCATAAATCATTGTAAAATACTGAACTATGATTGAGATATTTTAGATACACCTTTTAAAACATTCATTCATTGACATGTTACTTAGATTTAAAAATAATTGTAGGGAGATTCATTATTGAAACGTTTTTAGAAACCGATGTATCTTATGACAGTTTGTTTGTTGCAGATAACTTTATTGTTTGGTGAGGAAGCCCATGTCAATCTCCATAATGAATAAGAAAATGCCAGTGAGGTAATGGATGCCTGCCACAGAGCTCGTGAATAATTGAGTGTGTGTTAGGACAGAAGAGGTGGACGGGATCAGGTGGAGAAGCCTTGTCCTGCCCAGATCCATTTCCTACACATTGAGCTGTTTATACAGGCAGATTACTGAAAATCAATAGAAAGACAAGCTGGTGTTAGCATTTCATACAAACTTCATGTTCACTGGTATCCCTGAAGTGCATTTTAATGTATCGTTATATGTTCATGTTTGTTTCACAGACATGTAAACTTCCATCACCTGCATATCAGTTCATGCATTCATGCATTATTAATTTCCTGAACCGCTTTAAAGGGTTGATGGGAACAGACGCTGAACAGCTTCCTAGTCAATAGCAGGATGGCATGTCAGTTTTGCTCCTAAAACACCCAAACAAAGTTATGTAGAGTTAGACTTTTCCTAATTGTTATGCTTATAAACAGCATTTTTAATTCAGTTCAATTCATTTTCTGTAACCGCTTAGTTGCGGGGAGGCTGATGCCTATCCCAGCCGACTCCAGGCGAGGGCAGAGTACACCCTAGACAGCTCGCCAGTCCATCACAGGGTGGAAACACGCTGACGACTTTGCAGCCTGCTCTTGTCAAAAGTCAACATGGTTCTTTTACATGCCTCACACCATAGACAGTGAGAGACATGGCGGCCTTTGATATCCCATTTAGCTGCATGGGGGGGAGGGAGTGACAACCGTAGGTGAGTAGGGCTTGAACCACTAACCTTAGGATCAGTGATCCAGCACCTATTCGTCCTTCTCAAAAAATTAGCATTTTGTGATAAAGTTCAGTATTTTCTGTAATGTAATGATAAACATTAGACTTTCATATATTTTAGATTCATTACACACAACTGAAATAGTTCAAGCCTTTTGTTGTTTTAATATTGATAATTTTGGCAAAAAAAGTAAAGAAAAACCAAAAATCCCTATCTCAAAAAATTAGCATATTTCATTTGACCAATAAAAAAATGTGTTTTTAGTACAAAAAAAGTGTCAACCTTCAAATAATTATGTTCAGTTATGCACTCAATACTTGGTCGGGAATCCTTTTGCAGAAATGACTGCTTCAATGTGGGCGTGGCATGGAGGCGATCAGCCTGTGGCACTGCTGAGGTGTTACGGAGGCCCAGGATGCTTCGATAGCGGCCTTAAGCTCATCCACAGTGTTGGGTCTGGTGTCTCTCAACTGTCTCTTCACAATATCCCACAGATTCTCTATGGGCTTCAGGTCAGGAGAGTTGGCAGGACAATTGAGCCCAGTAATGCCATGGTCAGTAAACCATTTAGCAGTGGTTTTGGCACTGTGAGCAGGTGTCAGGTCGTGCTGAAAAATGAAAATCTTCATCTCCATAAAGCTTTTCAGCAGATAGAAGCATGAAGTGCTCCAAAATCTCCCGATAGCTAGCTGCATTGACCCTACCCTTGATAAAACACAGTGGACCAACACCAACAGCTGACATGGCACCCCAGACCATCACTGACTGTGGGGACTTGACACTGGACTTCAGGCATTTTGGCATTTCCTTGTCCCCAGTCTTCCTCCAGACTCTGGCACCTTGATTTCCCAATGACATGCAAAATTTGCTTTCATCCGAAAAAAGTACTTTGGACCACTGAGCAACAGTCCAGTGCTGCTTCTCTGTAGCCCAGGTCAGCCGCTTCTGCCGCTGTTTCTGGTTCAAAAGTGGCTTGACCTGGGGAATGCGGCAACTGTAGCCCAGTCCACTGCTTCCACAGGTCCCCCGAGGTCTGGCATCGGCCCTTCTCCACAATCTTCCTCAGGGTCCGGTCACCTCTTCTGGTTGTGCAACGTTTTCTGCAACACTTTTTCCTTCCCACGGACGTCCCACTGAGGTGGCTTGATAGAGCACTCTGGGAACAGCCTATTCGCTCAGAGATTTCTTTCTGTGTCTTACCCTCTTGCTTGAGGGTGTCAGTGATGGCCTTCTGGACAGCAGTCAGGTCGGCAGTCTTACCCATGATTGTGGTTTTGAGTAATGAACCAGGCTGGGAGTTTTTAAAAGCCTCAGGAATCTTTTGCAGGTGTTTAGAGTTAATTGGTTGATTCAGATGATTAGGTTAATAGCTCGTTTACACTACCTGAACATCATATGCTCATTTTTTGAGAGGGATTTTGGGTTTTCATGAGCTGTATGCCAAAATCATCAGTATTAAAACAACAAAAGACCTGAAATATTTCAGTTGGTGTGCAATGAATCTAAAATATATAAAAGTTAAATTTTTATCAGTACATTACAGAAAATAATGAACTTTATCACAAAATACTAATTTTTTGAGAAGGACTAGTATACCACTAGGCCACACTACCCTACTGTTTTTAATTTATGACCCATCTTCAAGTTCTCTTGTTCAGGTTATCCTAACCCTGGGTCTGGAGGGACCCTCCCTTGCACATTTTAGGTTTTCTTTGTTCCAACACAAGCGATTTAACTAATTAACGGTTCTTGATGACTTGGAGTAGGTTTAAAAGAGCAGGGACAGCACTAACTGTGTAGGACAGTAGGCACACTAGAATAGTGGGTATCAAACCTGGCGCAGGCTAAATGAGATCATGTCTGAGTGGAATTTTCATGTTTCTCCATGCTTGCATAGGTTTTTTTCCGGCCACTGCAGTTTCCTCCCACAGTCCAAAGATAAGCACATTCGATTCGATATTATCGGCTCCCCTTGCTGTGAGCTGTGAATATGAATGATTGTGTGGTGTTCAGGGTGTACCTCACCTTGAGTTGCAGGAATAGGATCAAGTCACCCCACAGGACTCATAAAGGTAAAACGGGTTGAAAACGACATATGACATTACAGCACAAGTTTTGCATGTGTGGTCTCAAACTCTCTGTCTGACCATTTTTTGTTGTGAGATCAGGTGTAATCGATTTGAAACCTTGTTGTTTCATTTCGTTTATTTGGGTTTTTTCGTTCATATCATTTATCTGAAGTGATCACGCTAGACAAACGAGTATTAAATGAAAGAACATAAAGCAAACAGCTTGCTAAAAAAAACAACAACAACAACCCTGTACCTAAAATAAGTGTTATGTGCAAACTAAACATTAATAATAAATATTCTGACAACAAGTAATTAAACTTAATTTTCTGCGCGCGCGCGTTCTGCTTATTTAGGGCGCGTGCTTATTTTCTAGTAGACGCACGCTGCGTAAGGTGAGATGATGAGCAGGTGTGTTTTGGGGACAGGTGACCGGAAGGAGGTGACGATGAAAACTTTTACAGTACGAGAACTCTGAGCTAGCGCGCGTGGAGAGAACCTGACAGCCATGAACGGCAAGGAACAGCACTTCCCCATGCACCGACCGGTGCACGAGCCCAAGTACTCCGGCGTGCATGTGGGCTCGGAGGCTATACGACGAGTTTGTCTTCCTGCACCGCAGGTATGTATTTTTTTTTTTTTTTTTTTTTTTAGTCCTCCCCCTATTCATTCATTCTCTCTCTCTCTCATGCGCGCTGTCATGCCTCTCCAGGCTAACCCACAGCTCTGATTGATTTGTATTAAATCCCTCGTGTACCACTCCACTTCTCCCCCCATCTCTTCACCCTCCTTTTTCCTCCGTTTGTTGTACCTCGCAGTTGCCGGCCAACTTATTCAGCGCATTTGATGAAAGTGTGCTGGCGCGCACAGAAGCTCTGGCGACCGCCGAGCTTTCCAAGTCTCACGGATCAGCATATCCCGTTATGAACGGCGGCGTTTGCGCAACGACCGCTTCCTCTTCGTCCATCTCTTCCTCACATCATCACCATCACCATCATCATCATCATCAGCAGCAGCAGCAGCAGCACCACCACCACCATCACCTGAACCAGACACAGGAGGTCGAGCTCCTTGAAAACTTGTCTTCCGTGTTGGCCGTGGGAAGTTTGGTACAGGATCCGTCTACTTTGGCCACACAGGCACACCAGCATCTTCCGACCGTAGCGTGTCACCTGCACCAGGCTGTAAGTCTCCCGCACTCTCACCTTACACTGCTCCCCAG
>CM045735.1:95000-142500 GCA_024760905.1 Plotosus lineatus
ATACATTTCTTCAGTTAAAGCAAGAAAGCCATCACTTGAAATTAATGTTGAGAAGGTGCAGATACAATAAACCAAATTTTAAACTAGTAGCAATTTACCGGTTAAAAAAAAAAAAAAAAAAGAAAGAAAGTAAAAAAAAGAAACAAAAAACCCCAAACAAAAATAAAACTTCAAAGTCTTCAAAGTAACAACAGTGATACAGACCTGCTCATCTCATGCAGTTGATAATCATATTCAAAATTAAATAACTTAGTAACTTGATAAGCATTTATCATGATTGGATTAAACCAACCCCCCCCCCCCTCCAACCCCCCAAAAAGTGCATGCCTGTGACTCACCTTACAGTAGTCCATTTTGTTATTTTTTAGGTCTTTCACAAAAACTTCATCAAAGTCCTCCTATAAACAAATCATTCACATGAAACAGGCTTCATTTCTCCAAACATAAAATGTAAGCAACTCAAAAATATGGAATTTTTACCATTTTCTTGGTTTTGTTTTGCAGGCAACGAACTTCATTGATTATTTCCCTTAAAGTTAAGGAATTGCCGTAGGCCAACGCAACAGCAAAAAATAACATCACAGCCTTCATGTCGTCCTGTAAAGTTTTGGTCGAGCCGAACACAGGTTGTTTGCGCAGATGAAATCAAGACACAATCCCTACACACACTCCAGTTAAATTTATATGTGCATGAAAGCCGGATATAAAGCGGAGCTCACTTTCTTGGAAGCCGTTATTCTGCGTTGTAAGCATTTACTTACAGACAGAAAAACTGTCAGCCAACAGAGCAATCATGATAAAGATGTGGTTGATTAGGTTTGGAGATTTGCTTATGATGATGCTCCAAATTCTGTGAATACGGGAAACTGAAGATTTTAATGACAGTTCAGACAGATGCATGTGTGTGAGTTGATAAAGACTAAAATGACTCTTTTTGGTTATAAAAAGACATGTTGAGTTCTTTAACATGAAGCAAATAAAGTTTAATATGTAAACCTCAATAAACAGACGGAAAGAACCTTAGTGTATTATTCTCTGAATTACTATTAACATAAATTATAAGCAAACAGAAAGACATATACGGATAAGATTTTTATCATTCTGTGTGTGTGTGTGTGTGTGTGTGTGTGTGTGTGTGTGTGTGTGTGTATGTATATATATATATATATATATATATATATATATATACACACACATATATATATATATATATATATATGTATATATACATACATATATATATATATACACACATGTATATATATATACATGTATATATATATATATACATGTATATATATATACATGTATATATATATATACATGTATATATATATATACATGTATATATATATACATATATATATATATACATACATATGTATATATATATACATGTATATATATATATACATGTATATATATATATATACATATATATATATACATACATATATATATATATATATATATATATATATATATATATATACACATGTATATATATATATATATATATATATATATATATATATATATATATATATATATATATATATATATATATGCATTATTTAAAAGAGGCAATAGGTTGGATTTTTATATCACACACACACACACACACACACACACACACACACAGCGGATGTACATACAAAAAATGTCTCACAACACTTTGGTTAATAAAATAAATAATGTTCCTCCAGTTTACAAGTTATAGCGGAATACAATTTTGTTAATACAACCCCTGGCAAAAATTATTGAATCTCCAGTAGCGGAGGCTGTTCATTCAGTTGTTAAATTTTGCAGATAAAAAGCAGATCACAGCACATGACCAAAACTAAAGTCACTTCAAATGGCAACTTTCTGGCTTTAAGAAACACTAAAAGGAATCAAGTAACAGAAGTCAGTAACAGTTACTTTTTTTTAGACCAAGTCAAGGAATAAATTATGAAATCACCCTGTAAATTTTCATTCCCCAAAACTAACACCTGCATCAGATTAGATCTGCTTTCTGCCTTAGCCTGTAGTTAACAGGAGTGATCACACCTTGGAGAGCTATTGCGCCAAGTGGACTAACATGAATCATGGCTCCAGCATGAGAGATGTCAACTGAAACAAAGGAGAGGATTATCAAACTTCATAAATAAGGTAAATCATCGTGCAATGTTGCAAAAGATGTTGGTTGCTAAAATCTGGATCAAGTACAAACAACAGTGGAAGGTTGTTAAAGGCAAGCATACTGGTAGACCAAGGAAGACATCAAAAGCATCAAGACAAAACTTAAAGCAACATGTCTTGTAAACAGTATGTGACTGAACTGGAAGAAACCGCCTAAAGGAAATGGGATTTACAGAAAAGTGAAAGCCATAATCAAAAACAAGGTTGCAATGGGCTCAGGAAAAGCAATCGTGGACTGTGGATGAATAGATGAAAGTCATTCAGTGATCACCTTGCCCAATGCAGATTCGTGCTTCATCACTGAATATGACTTCCATCCAGTCATCAATAGTCCACGATTGCTTTTCCTTAGCCCATTGTAACCTTGTTTTTTTTTCTGTTTAGGTGTTAATGATGGCTTTCGTTTAGTGTTTCTGTGTGTAAATCCCATTTCCTTTCGGCGGTTTCGTTCGGACACAGACGTTGACTCCAGTTTCCTCCATTTGTTCCTCATTTGTTTTGCTGTACATTTTCTGTTTTTAAGACATTGCTTTAAGTTTTGTCTTGATTCTTTTAATGTCTCCCTTGGTCTACCAGTATGCTTGCCTTTAACAACCTTCCACTTCCAACAAACTTCCCATGTTGTTTGGCTTGGTCTAAAAAAGTAACTGTTAACATTTTTTTTCTTGATATCTTTTAGTGTTTCTTAAAGCCAGAAAGTTGCCATTTGAAATGACTTTAGTTTTGTGCCATGTCTGTGATCTGCTTTTTTTTTTTTTTTTTTTCTGCAAAATTAAACAACTGAATGAACATCCTCTGAGACTGGTGATTTCATAATTTTTCCAGGGGTTGTATGGAAAACTACATCACATACAACTCATGTTGAGAAATGTGACTGAATAATATGGATGGAAATAAAAAAATCCAAAAGTGTAATGGACACAGTTTATTATGCACTACTGGTGTTAATTGGACTTCCAAAGAGATGCTTAGCTGCCTCTGTTACTTTCATCATTAACTATTTATACAAAAGCTTAGAACTCACATTTACACTCACACATACACATTTATCTGTAAAGCCTCGGTATTTATAAGCCTGGTTTTGTTTCATATTTTAGCAAACTGACATCACTGTGTGTGTGTGTGTGTGTGTGTGTGTGTGAGAGAGCGAGAGAGAGAGAGATTCATGGTAATGCTTACATGAAAAACTGACATTTCGCTTAATTGTGTTCATATATTTAATACACAGAACATAGTGGCCTAATGAAGCAAACCTCACTGCGGTAAATATTAATGTAGGTCGTTGTTTATAGATAAGGTTCTGCACTTGAAGATCTCAGAGCACTGATCTTGGTTCTTCTTGATCCTGTAGTAGTACTCCAAGTAGTTGGAGCGAGCCAGAAGCTCCACAAAATCCTCATCATGGGTAATAATGAGCAGCTGGAAGTTATTCTGACGAGAACGACTCTTGATGATTCTGCCAGTCAGAAAATAAGCACCCGTTGTTAGATCCATCAATAAAAAGACACCTTTTTTTAAACCACACCGTTAAACCATACCGTTTACCAATCACAATTTTCTTTTGTTTAATAATACTCACAGGCTAAATATTTTAATAATTATTTTAAATAGTTCTTTTGTGAACTACATCTCCTGCACTAAAATTAAAATTACATTTGTCAGATATTTGTTCATAATACCATATTTTCCAGACTATAAGTTGCACTTTTTTCATACGTTGATTGAAGGTGCGACTAATACCCCAGAGCAGCTTGTGTGTGAAACTATTACATATAATTCTGTTCATCATCATAAACATAATTTCACATGTTTGTTTTTTTTACAGTCACAACCACAAGAGGGCGCTCTAAACTTCAGTTTAGAGTGTATCTGCTAATCCATCACTGAAGAAATGTCCCCAAAAAAGAAAATCTTATTCTGCGTATTACAATATGCAAGTAGTGAAAAATACAGCAGAAAATGGTAATCGAGCAGCAGAAAGTAAGTTTGGGGTGAACAAGAAACTTGTGAGGGCCTGGAGAAAAGTGAAGATTATTATTACTGCAATGAAGAAAACAAAAAAGCAAAACGAGGGCTAATACCTAGATGGCCACAGCTAGAGGAACGAGCTCACACAAGGCTGCTTGAGCAAAGTGCTGCAGCGAGAGGCTTGTCAATAGTGCATTTGCGTCTCCACGTCCAGGTGGTGAAATTACATATAATTCTCACAAGAGGGGAGAAAAGCGGAGATTATTATTACTGCAATGAACAAAAAAATATAATCACTCAAAAGCTAAAAGCTAATCGCATGCTAAAAGCTAGATGGCCAAAGCTAGAAGAACGTGCTCGCACATTGAGGCTTGTGACACGTGCTGCAGGGAGAGGATTGTCAACAATGCAGTTCATTCTCCATGTCCAGGTAGTTGTCAAGGAGATGAATATAAATGACTTTGTGGGAGGACTTTCTTGGTGTTACCGCTTCATGCAACACAACCCCCTCTCTATATCAAAGCGAGGACCGCAATGTCACATAAACTGCCAGCAGATTTCCAAACCAAGGTAGACAGTTTCCGGAAGTTTGTGACTTATAGTCCAGTGTGACTTATATATGTTTTTTCTTCTTTATTCTTATAAATATTGGTCCCCTGATGCCCAGAGCAAGTCAGTGAGCAAGTCAGAGACAGCGCACGTGAGGGAGAGAGAGAGAGAGAGAGAGAGAGAGAGAGAGATACTCAGTATGAGACAGTGAAAGCGGGACATTCAATTGTATTGTATCATATCGGAGTGAATGTGTCGTGCTGAATGGCTTTGTGTTGTCACGAGAAGATTTCATACAAGAAAAGTCTAATGAATGTGCATAAACTATATGTTTATATTTCTGATGCGTATGGTTCACGAGTTACAGGACAGAGGTTTTATATATACTGCCAGCAGGGTGAGGGACCAGGGACACAGAAGTGTGGATGGAAACAGAATCAAACAGACAAGACAAAAATATCAGGTCATGAAACCTACCAGCAGTCAGCACTGATTCGAACAAAAGCTGTCTATTTTATATTGCTGATCAATGGTGAAAGTAACAATTTCAAAATATTTCACTGCCATTTTTATATTTCATATATATTCTTGTATATTCTTGTATATTTTTAAATATTGTTTATATATGTATGTATTCCTTTCGGCTTTTTTCCCTTTTACTCGGAGTCGCCACAGCGAATCATCTGATTCGCATGTTTTTGATTTGGCAGAGGTTTTTACGTCGGATGCCCTTCCTGTCAAAACCCTTTAGCAAGGGACAGAAACACGCTGACGGCTTTGCAGCCTTCTCTTTACGAAAGTCAGCAATGGTTCTTTTACATGCCACTCACCATAGACAGTGAGAGACATGGCCCGCCTTTGATAACCCAGTTAGCTGCACTGGGGGGGACAGTGACAACCTTGTGGAGAGTGGGACTCGAACCCCCCAACCTTTGGATCAGCGATCCAGCGCCCTATAACCACTTGTATATTCTTGTATATTTCATATATATTCTTTCAAATATATATATATATATATATATATGACCCATACCGGATCGGTCGAGACCCGGGTTAACAACGACCGCCATCAGTGCTGGCAATCAACAGGGTGCTAATGGAAATTGGACTACTGTTGGTCGAAGAAGTCGAAGAAGGAGAGGTGGGAGGCGTGTCCGTAGGCAGAGAGAGAAGAGGAAAGGCATGAGTCTAGGACTGAGAGTGGGGACTTTGAATGTTGGAACTATGCAAAGAAAAGGTAGAGAGCTGGCTGACATGATGCAGAGGAGGAAAGTGGACATACTGTGTGTTCAGAAGACCAGGTGGAAAGGTAGCAAAGCTAAAAGCTTAGGAGCAGGGTTTAAGCTATTTTATCACGGTGTGGATGGGAAGAGAAATGGAGTAGGAGTCATCTTGAAGGAAGAGTTTGTCAGGAATGTTCTAAAAGTGAAAAGAGTGTCAGACAGAGTGATGAGTCTCAAGTTAGAAATTGAAGGTGTGATGTTCAATGTTGTTAGTGCTTATGCCCCACAGGCAGGATGTGAGCGAGAAGAGAAGGAGTGATTCTGGAGTGAGTTAGATGAAGTGATGCAGAGTACCCCCAGAGGTGAAAGAGTGGTCATTGGTGCAGACTTCAATGGACATGTTGGTACAGGCAACAGAGGGGACGAGGAAGTGATGGGCAGGTTTGGTATCCAGGACAGGAACGCAGAAGGACAGATGTTGATAGATTTTGCAAAAAGGATGGAAATGGCTGTGGTGAATGCTTTCTTCCAGAAGAAACAGGAGCATAGGGTGACTTATAAAAGCGGAGGTAGGAGCACACAGGTAGACTACATCTTGTGTAGGCGATGTAATTTGAAGGAAGTCAGTGACTGCAAAGTCATAGTGGGTGAGAGTGTTGCCAAACAGCATAGGATGGTGGTGTGCAGGATGACTCTGATGGTGAGAAAGGTGAAAAAGGCAAAGGCAGAGCAGAACACAAAGTGGTGGAAGCTGAAAAAGGAAGAGTGTCGTGTTGTCTTCAAGGAGGAGTTGAAACAGGCTTTGGGTGGCCAGGAAGTGCTTCCAAATGACTGGACAACCACAGCAAATGTGATCAGGGACACAGGTAGGAGAGTACTTGGTGTGTCCTCTGGAAGGAAAGTAGATAAGGAGACTTGGTGGTGGAATGAGGAAGTGCAGGAGTGTGTACAAAGGAAGAGGTTAGCGAAGAAGAAGTGGGACATTGAGAGGACCGAAGATAGTAAACAGGAGTACAGGGAGACACAGCATAAGGCGAAAGTAGCAGTGGCTAAGGCCAAACAAAGGGCGTATGATGACTTGTATGATAGGTTGGATAGTAAAGAGGGAGAAAATGATCTATACAGGTTGGCACAGCAGAGAAATAGAGATGGGAAGGACGTGCAGCAAGTTAGATTGATAAAGGACAGAGAGGGAAATGTATTGACTGATGACAGAAGTGTGCTGGGAAGATGGAAAGAGTACTTTGAAGAGCTGATGAATGAGGAAAATGAGAGAGAAAAAAAAAAAAGAGTAGAAGAGGTGACTGTTGAGGACCAGGAAGTAACAAAGATTAGTAAGGGTGAAGTGAGAAGGGCATTGAAGAGGATGAAGAATGGAAAGGCAGTTGGTCCTGATGATATACCTGTGGAGGTATGGAAGTGTCTAGGAGAGGTAGCAGTAGATTTTCTGACAAGAACATTCAACAAGGTACTAGAGAGTGAGCAGATGCCGGAGGAGTGGAGGAGAAGTGTGCTGGTGCCCATTTTTAAGAACAAGGGAGACGTGCAGAGTTGTGGCAACTACAGAGGGATAAAGTTGATGAGCCATATGATGAAGAATAGTGGAAGCTAGACTAAGCGCAGAGGTCAGCATTTGTGAACAACAGTTTGGTTTCATGCCAAGAAAGAGCACCACAGATGCAATGTTTGCTTTGAGGATGTTAATAGAGAGGTACAGAGAAGGTCAGAGGGAGCTACATTGTGCCTTTGTGGATCTGGAAAAAGCATATGACAGGGTGTCAAGAGAAGAACTGTGGTATTGCATGAGGAAGTCTGGAGTGGCAGAGAAGTATGTTAGAGTGGTGCAGGACATGTATGAGAGATGTAAGACAGCGGTGAGGTGTGCTGTCGGTGTGACCGACGAATTCAAGGTGGAGGTGGGACTGCATCAAGGATCAGCTCTGAGCCCCTTCTTGTTTGCTATGGTGATGGACAGGCTGACAGACGAGGTGAGACAAGAATCTCCATGGACTATGATGTTTGCAGATGACATCGTGATCTGTAGTGAGAGCAGAGAACAAGTGCAGGAAAATCTAGAGAGGTGGAGGTATGCCCTGGAAAGGAGAGGAATGAAGGTTAGCCTCAGAAAATCAGAATACATGTGTGTGAATGAGAAGGACCCAGGAGGAACGGTGATGTTACAGGGAGCAGAGATAACGAAGGTGGAGGATTTTAAGTACTTAGGCTCAACAATCCAGAGCAATGGAGAGTGTGGAAAAGAGGTGAAGAAACGTGTGCAGGCAGGCTGGAATGGTTGGAGAAAAGTGTCCGCTGTGATGTGCGATAGGAGAGTGTCAGCAAGAATGAAGGGAAAAGTGTACAAGACGGTGGTGAGGCCAGCGATGTTGTATGGCTTAGAAACAGTGGCGCTGAGGAAAAGGCAGGAGGCAGAGCTGGAGGTAGCGGAGATGAAAATGTTGAGGTTCTCTCTGGGAGTAACGAGGATGGATAGGATCAGAAATGAGTATATCAGAGGGACAGCCCACGTAAGATGTTTTGGAGACAAAGTCAGAGAGGCTAGATTGAGATGGTTTGGACATGTACAGAGGAGGTATAATGAGTATATTGGCAGTAGGATGCTGAGGTTGGAACTACCAGGCAGAAGGCCTCGAGGAAGACCAAAGAAGAGATTTATGGATGTGGTGAAGGAAGACATGAAGGTCGTTGGAGTCAGAAAAGAAGATGCGGAGGACAGGGTGAGGTGGAGGCGGATGATTTGCTGTGGCGACCCCTGAAGGGAGCAGCCGAAAGTAAAAGAAGAAAATTCTACATAAAAAACGAAAATGTTTCTCAATCATGTGTGAAAACGAATTTTATATATTTATACAACGATGCTTTTTAAACCTCGCGATTTCCACTTGAATGGAAGAGAAAACTGCAAACCATGGCTGAAGACATATTTGGGAGAAGTGTTGTACGTCATCAAGCACAGAGAAAAGTGGAGAACACGGACTCGATATCACAGCGTATGCTACTAAAATGTAACAGAACTGGACATTTTTCACTCTTAAGTTTGGAATCAGGTGAAACAGAGAATCAAATCATAGTTTAAACTCCCTCAGAGAGAAATGTGCAGCCAAACCAGCATGAACTGCATACATCAGATTTGGAATATACACTGTGCATACAAAGCTGTCAAACATGCAGCTGCAGCAATTTCCTAGCGAGGCAATAAAATTGTAACTACAAATAACAGAATTATCCTGCCACTATACACCTTCGAGGCATGACCACTGATCCAGCACCTCAACTATTAATAAATTTATGTCCTTAAGAATGCATAATGAATCAAGAACATTCACACGAACAAAAAAGTGGTGTGATCAGATAGTGATAGGCGCAGGAAATATGGTACAGAAGTTCAAAAGACACTATCATAAAAAATAAAAAAAAATATCCATGAAACATTTAGATTTTTTTTTTTTTTTAACGGCCACTTTTCTGATAATGAAAACCTGTTTTCACTTGAAAGGGATGAAAACATCATTCATAACAATTCATAATTCAAAATTCATAACAAATGTACGTATGAAAAGAGATGAAAAGAACTTTTTCATTATTTTAACGCCATCAAACTCTCCGAGTTCTCTCTGTTTAGTTTTCGAAAATTGGAGTTTGAAACAATATTGGTTAGTCAATTAACTTTAATAAAATTCTTTAATTTATAAAATGTCTCTGGTGACGGGAACCTTTCATATCGATTGGAATAATCTAGAGAAATTATCTTTGAAAATAAAAATTCAGGAAAAGAAAAAACTTGAGAATTCATTCTGGAATTCACCGCAATTAAACTATTATCACATGTGTTTTATAATAGAGTTTTTGTCAAAGACTGAATCTGAGAAAAAAACATAATGTACCAGCATTTTTGTGAAATTAAATATTTTAACAGAATGGTAATAAAATTTTCTGTTTTCACATGAATTAAGAAATAACCTCATTAAAATTTATATTTCCCTCAAATAAATCATTGTCAGACTTCATCGAGTGATTCAGCAAGAAAAAAAGATATTTAGTACGGACCCAAAATGAAATAAAACACTTAAAAAAAAAAAAAAAAGACTCAAAAAATATGTGGGAACCTTCTCGATTATTGACAAGTGGAGGTCCAGAGTAATTTCCTGAAAAATATTATTCCAAATAACACTCACACCAAATTCCATGCTTGTATCACAAAGACCTCGCCACATATTTCTAAGCAGCTCCACCACAACATTTCTGGCCAGACATTACAAAGAAGCAGATGACAAGATGCCCACTTACTCCACCAAGGCGTGGGCTAATGACTCAATATTCTCTCTGTCCAGATTGGTAGTGGGTTCATCCAAAGCAAGGATTCCGCAGTTTAGACAGAAAGTCTCAGCTAATGCCAAGCGAATGATGAGTGAAGCCAAAACCTGTGAAATAATGCACAGCATTAGGAAACGCTACACACAATAAACAGGTTCAGGTCAAACACCTAAAAGGACTTACAGAGATTCCTGCATTTAGTGGCAATTAATAAGCATTTAAATATGTCAGATGTGGATTTCAACTGGATTCTTCATTCGTTCATTCATTCTGTGAACCGCTTAACATTAATTAGAGTCACGGGGAGGCTGGTGCGTATCTCAGCTGACTCTGGGTGAGGGCAGAGTACACGCTGGACAGCTTTCCAGGCTATCGCATCTTGTCGAAAGTCAGCAATGGTTCTTTACATGAACCTCCCACCATAGAGTGAGAGACACGGCCGGTCTTTGATCACCCATTTGGTGCACTGGGGGTTCAACTGGATTCTAATATTTAAAAAGTCTAATGACACTTATGCACCTTCTGTCCTGCACTGCAGCGTCCTCTCATATCTAAAGCTGTGTCTCCTTTCACCATGACCACTCTGTAGTTGTATGTTCGTCTCTTTGTGGCAGCAGAGGTATTTTCATCCACATCAGAGCGAATCTCTACATATTCAATATCTAAGATAAAGCACAAGCCATTAGGACAAGAGCCACAGAAGAACGTGTTTTTGAATTACATAATTCATTCATGAAGTTCATTTCAGGAATTGTTTTGTCTGGCTGTAAATTCTTAAAAGTAAATGAGATTTTCACACAGCTCATATCTTAATCAGAAATAAACTCCACCAAGCAGTCATTTCCATGAAGTCAAGACCTTGTCCACGATATGTAGTCCTCCACAAGTCTCGAATGATTTTATTGATCTCCTCCATCTTCATACTGTGAAACTTCATGATTGTTCTAATAAAAATATAAACAGATATATAGACTCAAAATAATTACAAAAGCAAACTACAGACGCTCCCTGATTTACGTTCATCCGTTTTACTTTTTTTCGATTTTTTCCAAAAAAAAAAAAGTCAAATTTTGAGTTGACGTGCCTACGTAGTACGCTGACGTAATGATGCTGCTTCCATTGTTTACAAACGACAGACTGAACATGCCCCTCCTTCTTCCCAGTTCAGTTTTATATATATATATATATAAAACAAAAATAAAAGGACAGGACAAAGACTTTCTATTGAAACTCCATTTATCACTACAGATCTGTTTCGAGGGGTGGTGAAACCATCCTCTCTCTTCAGGTGATTATAGAAGAATGATTACAAAGTGCTGGGGAAGGTACTATGTCGATGAACATGGCGTCCTCTAGATGGGGTGGTGTTCATTATGTATTCGGGGGCGGGTTCACATAATGAACACCACATACATCATGAACACCACCCCATCTAGAGGACGCCATGTTCATCGACATAGTACCTCCCCCAGCACTTTGTAATCATTCTTCTATAATCACCTGAAGAGAGAGGATGGTTTCACCACCCCTCGAAACAGATCTGTAGTGATAAATGGAGTTTCAATAGAAAGTCTTTGTCCTGTCCTTTTATTTTTGTTATTTGCTCTACCAAAAAGTATTGAGCACTCTCCTACGGAAGGATCTACTCAGAAAATCATATATATATATATATATATATATATATATATATATATATATATATATATATACAGTGATACCTCTGCTCACGAACATAATTGGTTCCCAGAAAGTGTGTGTGAGGCGAAAAGTTCGTCTTCCGAACATTTATTTCCCATAAGAAATCATTAAAATGAGAATAATCCGTTCCCAGGTCCCCATAAAACATAATTTTCTACTAAATAAGCCTTAAAACTACACAAAAATATACCTTATTTTATGTATCATAAATGTCTATTGTATTGTAATTAAAGAAATAAACTGTACTGTATAATAAAGTCGTTTTATTTACCTTTGTGATGGTAGTTGATGGCTTGATGGAATGGAGTGGGAGGAGGAGGGAGGGAGGGACTTACTGTTTGGAAGGAGAGTTTGGAAACGCCTACTGTTTGGAAACACGCATAGCCACACACGCACCCTTAATAGCTTCCTTGTTCTTCAGGATGGGAGCAATGGTAGACTTAGCGTACTGGTACTGGGACGCTGAGTCACACAAACGCACACCTCGTTCGTGTTTTTCAATGATCTCTGCCTGTGGTGGGGTCTTTTTCGGTCCCATAATAGCAAAAGTACACTCAATATGGTCCAAAATGTCTAGCAAACACAAACCACTTCCGCATTCAAAGAAAGGGGTGTGACGAACTGTGACGCCGTGAGCGTGCGTCAGCTTCTCGTGGCCGCCACCGTGGCGCTGTTCGACCGCGTGGTTTGATTCGTCCGCCGAAAACTAGTTCGTCAGCAGAGACAATATGCTCGCAAATTTAATGTTCTTGAGGCGAAAAGTTCGTGAGCTTAAGCGTTCGTCAGCGGAGGTTTAACTGTGTGTATATATATATATATATATATATATATATATATATATATATATATATATGTTATATAGCGTGTTACCCTTGTGTTAAGACGTCGTCTCTGTGATCTATGTGTTGACACTGTTTTGCGGACTTTTGTAACCCTAAGGAAATATGGTTGGTCAGAAATGTAAGCCAACTAGGATGGGTGCGAGTCTCATACACAGAGATGAATTAACTATCTGCTCGGATCGGCGCAATCTACCATGCATACTCAGTTAAGCATAGAGCATTGTAAAATGAATGAAGACCCGAATCCACAAAAGAAAGAAAACTCTCCGCTCTGCTGGTGATTCACATCAGTGTAGGCTGTGTTCTAAATGAGTTCAATGGCACCCTTGCGCACTTGAAAGACCGGAAGTCCGTATAACCAACAGCAAGTACACTACTTTCGCAAGTACACTACTTTTGGTATTGAGCGGCTCACGTATTGGAAGCGTTGACTGGCTGTTTTAAGCTTCATGTAAAGTGACTCGGTATAAATAAATGACTTATTTGAAATTAATGTTGCTATTATTTGATATTATGTTACAATGTTATGTTTATAATAATTAATTTAGGGGTGTTTTATGAGATACGGTAATGGTATTTATGAATGTATAGTACAGTAGAAGCATCATACGTCACACGTCACTGTAACAACTTTCGTTCACTTTCAACTTCCGTTGGGCTGTCCAGAACCAATTAAAAACGTAAGTTAGGGAGTGTCTGTATATATTTATACTCTCACACAAACACACACACACACACTGTTTCAACCTTGTAAACAGATGAGTGTCATATTTTGCACAAAACAAACAAAAAACATTGAGTCAAACTGATACTATTTCCGACTTTAAAAATTTGAGCTGCTTTTCCCCATCACAGGCACACAGAGGGCACATTGATGCTATCACCCCGAGAGTGTGGTGGGTCGAGCAGAGGAGAAAAGCTGCCGATGAGTTGATTGCAGTTTGCATCAATATCTTCTCAGTTTAACAGTGAAGAATGAAAAATTATTTATTGCCCTTTGGAAATTACAGAGCAGTACAGCTCCTTTGGGATTTTTTGTGCATGTCCCTCAAGAGTCAGATAGCCAAAAAAAAAAAAAAAAAAAAAAAAAAAAAAAAAAGCTATCGAAGAAAAAGCAATTAAATTAATTTGGACAGTACTTAACATAAAAGGGGGGGGGGGATTTAGTAATAAATGAACACTATATTTTGCTCACACAAGTTTTACACACAAAAATTCCTAAACTAATGAGGAACTTTTGTATTCAGATTAGAAACGTTACATTGTTCTCAAGCTATAATAATTGAGGTTTGAAACGTTGATTGCAGTTACACTTTTCAGTACATTTGTGGTTCATCAAACTGATCTGTTATCAAAATGAAACACGCTGAAAACTGAATAACAAGATTGGTGATCAGTATGCATCCAACGCAGGGTCAGAGTTCACTCAGAACACACAAACACGTACTGGAAAAGACGACGTCAATAGTAATCTGTGAAAGTTTATAGATTGTCAGGACATTTATTTTAAAAATAATCTCATTATAAACAAATACATTATTAATAAGTTCTCATCTCCTACCTCTTCAACTGTTGACTTTATTTTAGAAAGCTGAAGGATTGCATCATGCTTGATTTTTAAGAAAGTTTTACAAGAATCATTTTAGGTTTTTCTTTAACGGTGATTGCTTATCATAACATTTGAATCTGATGGCTGTATCCTGTGACATCAGACACAGCTTATGCTTTTATTTTCAAACAGTAGAGAGATTACTCATTGCCCTTTGTCACTGAGCCCGTTTTCTACAAGAATATTCCTGTGTCTACACACTTTCTTTAGGTAAACCTACATAAAATTATTCACGACAGTATTTCTCAAGTACATAATTTAACAGTCTGTGTGTGTAACAGAAACAGACAGACATAAAGCTGATAAACAGCAAAGTACAGTATTTCAACTTATCTAACTCATAGTAATAACAGTCTGTTATTTAACAGGTAAATTATCAATTAAGTTGTTGCTTACTAATTATTCCTCTTCACTTACTGGTCCAGTGCTTTATAGTAGATGTCCAGGTCCTTGTTAGCCAGCTCAGTGGTCCTCATAACAATCATCTTGTCCCGGAATCTCTCCTCAGCTTGACAGTACTGATCCTCACGAAGCTCCTTACGGAAACGCAGGATCTCCTCCTCAAAGCCCTTTTGTCGCCCCAGAGCCACACTACGATTCTTCTTCAGGTCCTCCACCTTCCGCTCCAACTCCCGCCGCTCACTGTTCAAACAAAATCCAAAACAAGAAATGTCGATAACATGCACACACTAGTTGGTAGTCTGAAAATAAATCAACAGACCATAATTTAGTTCCATGTGCACCTTACAAACAAAACGTTTACCTCGTCCACCTTGGTTCTTGTACCACTTTAAAACAACGTACACTTCAGTACAAAACTAAAGCAACAAGTAACCGTAAACATAAATCTAAGTAACTTCATTTGAGAAACCAAAACATTTTTGCGTCACTGTCTCAACACACAAAAAAAATCACAACAAGATGATAAAGTGAGCTACTATAACGTTAAAAATAATTTATCAGACTTACTATTTCATCCAAACAAAACAGAATAAAATAAAAGACCCTTACTTGCGCAGCTCCATGACCTTCATGTTTCCCATTTCCTTCAGTAAGACCTCTCTTCTCCTACAAACCTCCTTAAGCTCGTCCACACGCTTCCTCAAGGTCAGATTATCCTGAAGCCAGCGCTCCTGCACCTACAATCAGGAAACAAATTCTGATCTCGCTCTCTCTCTCTCAAACACAGAGTTCTTTTGTGTTTCTGTAAGAAGGATAATTAGAGAATGTCTCTACCTTCTGAGTGTCTATATCTTGTCGGATATTGCCTATGTCCTTGTTAATTTTCTCTCGCTGTTTCTCAGCTTCAGCTAGCTGAACATTCATGTCCTGAAGTTCTACCTCTTTTTGCTGATTAAAGAAATTATTAATTGTAAAAGAATTGTAGAATAAAAAAATGTGACAATGGAATCAATAGAAAGGTTGAAGTAATTTCAGTCCTACCTGCTTGTATTCATCTTTACCCTCTTCAATGTACTTGACAATTTCTCTTTCTAAAATGGATAAATTTTTGACTCGTTCTTTGATGGCATCAATCTATGAGATGGAGGGAAAGAAAAATGTCCATATATGCATGCATGCGCATGCACGCGCACACACACGCACACACGCGCACACACACGCACACACACACACACACACACACACACACACACAGGTCTGATCACACACTCGAACCCGCAAAATCAGGATTAGTGATCCAACACTATTTACTACCCAGGCCGCCACTGCCCTCTATATGTATATATACACACAAAGTAGGCCCTTGACGATTCATGGTTCAGCACTCATCCCCGCATACTCATGGATTGGCAACAAACCCGGAAGTAACTGGCACGTGATTCAAATTTATCCAATGGCTGAGAGCTTTTGTTTCTCCATCCTGCTGATTGGTTGCAGATGATGTGTAGACTTCTGCGCCGATTGGCCAAAAGGGAGCTGAATCGTCATAGTACTGTACCCATAATGCTTGTTTGTCACACGCGTAAAGTAGAGTTGTACTGTTGGTTCGTGAGTTTTTTGAGAGTCCTCATTGCAGCTTATTTTTCATTTTTTAAGCTGTTTAGTTCAGTAAATGTTTCCTAAATGTGGCGCGCTCCACTGAATGTGGGCAAAACACGGCTCATCCGAACCTCCGGTCCGTCAAGCAAACAAGTTAATGTTGAGTACTGAACAAGTACTCAAAGCGCACTTACCTGCTTGACAGATCGTAGGTCCAGACTCGACATTCAATTGTTTGCTTGAGGGATCGGAGGTCCGGATGAGTCGCATCCCGTCTCAAAAGCTCCGGTGTCGGCTGCATCGCCGCCCGCATTTGGCTGATCATGCATGTGGCGTGCTCCGCCAAGTATGGGCGGCGCCCGCATTCGGCCGAGCGCGCCACGGAGTGTGCCACAAATGTTTAATATTGTTTAATACTGCTTGGTTAATAATAAAAAAAAAAATTGGTTAATAAAAATTGTTTAACGTTTAATATTGTTTGGTTAATAAAAAAATTGGTTAATAAAAAATGTTTAATAATGGTTTAATTAATAAATGTGTTAATAAAATGGTTTACTATGTTAATAAAGTGTGTAAATGGTTTAATAAATAATTTTCTTTTACTTTTAACACATATTTCATCCAAAATTAGTGTACTTTAAAAAATTTTAAAGGGTGTATATGGGTTAGTATTTGGGAGCCTTGGAACATGTAAAATGCACCTCTATTTACAAAAAAAAAATCCAGATTCCGAAAAAGGCGCTGGAACGGATTAATTTGATATGAAGAGGGCCAGCTGTACATATATGTGTGTGAGTTTGTATGTGTGTGTTTGTGTAGATGGTTTTATTCATAATTATATGCTTCTTACAAAGAGCAGTAAAAAGTTAAACCAAAAAACCATTGTAGACATGAGGAAAAAGATCTGTAACGGAAACACAAATGCCCTTGTACTGTTCAAATCATTTCTTCTGAGCTGCACTGAAAGCATTTCCATGACGCGTCAAATGTCAAATTCCTAGCCATTCATCAACTTTCACTGAGTAAAATTCTGATGCATGTGATCTGTAGTGAATGTAAAAACAAGATACCTTTGTGCTATGCAGATTAATAAACATTGTTTTAAACCCATTTATTTGTGAGTTTTATTTACTGGTTCAGATGTTTTTGGTGAAAAATAAAATGCTGCATGAAATGTGTTTTGCTAAATATAAACTAAAATCCAAAATTATGAACTGATACTCCTGGGATATCCTGATATTCCAAAATAGATCCCATTACTTTCCATGTCTAAAATTCAATTTTTACAATTTCATGATAGTCACAAAATTCAATTACCAGCGGGAACCCCGAGTCTGAGTACATTACTTTTTTTTTTTTTTAAATTTGTTATCGATTACACCACTACAGGTTTTCACAAAATGAAATAGAAGTAAAAATATGAGATACCATTCTTTACCATACTGACAGACATGGCATTAGCAATTACTCGGTTTTATTTCAGAAATTCTGTAAAAAAACATAAAAGTTACACACCTTCTCCTGTCCATCATGTTGTTTCTGCTGTCTGTGCTCAATCAGGTCCCGCTTTTCATGCTGGAGTTTCTCTAAAGTGAAGGCTAGTGGAGAGACCTGCTCTTCAGCATCCTATCGTACACATATGATACATAAATTAGTCCAAATCTAACACCTCCATTCAGGATTTTCCTCATAACACGAGCAGTCAACTGGCACTCATTTAAGTTTACCCGTATTTCTCTCTGCAGCTCCTGAAGTTCTGCACTAAACTCCACACACTGGTCTTCTAGCTGCTGCTGCTTCTGCATATTACTGGAAATCTGAAGCTTTTCAGCACAAACCTCATTCACCCTACACTTTAGGGTCTGTATTTGCTCCTGCTGGTCCTGAATGAGTTTGCGTTTCAGGTCCATTTTACTGCAAACTGAGACCGAGAAAAAAGATCAGACTGCCAAACAACAATGCGCTGTTCTAAAAATCTGCACCTAAACCAAGGACCAACTGACGACACTCATTAAAAGTCAAGAAATACACATTCCTGTTAGAAATAATTTAATCTGAAAACCCTAACAATGAAACTCTGAAAAGTTTATTCTGACTTGTGCAGAACCCATTTCAGTACCAGTGTGGTTTTGATGTAATGTGGCTAATGCTTGGTGTTAAGTGCACAGTGTTCATACTGGTGTCGAGGCAATGTTGGACCTCCTGTTTCTCCCGACTGACAAGCTGTGTTGTTCGACTCAGGTCCACACCCTGAAGCTTGGATGTACACTGCACTATCTTCTTCTCCACATCCTTTAGATCCAGCTACAATACAACCAAAGTTAAACATTTTACAAATAGTATAAAAACAATTAAGTTTAAGGGTCATTATTAAAAAAGAGTGGCCACTGCAACATTCTGTATTAAAACGTCTTACAATTTCTACACAAATAAATGCTAAGAAAAATTTTTAAGGCTCCAGAGTGGTTCATTGACAAGGTGTGTGACCATAAACCCAAAGATCGCAAGTTTGAATCCAGGTTGATCCCACAGCCATCCGTGACTGGGAGTCCATGGACGCTAATAGGTCACGCTCTCACGAGAGCCAATCAAGGGTATCTGTGAGGTCATTTGTAAGAGGGGGTGGATAATGATTTCCCTCCGAGTGTGTCAGGCCGCCTGCAAATATACATGTGCAGCAGTTTGAAAAGATTCCCTCCAACAGGTTGTGACAGGAAGAACAATACTTGATGGGTGGGAATTGGGTACGACTAAACATTAGACGGAATGGGGGAGAAACATTTATACCTTATAATCAGCCACACACACACCTTTTAACTACAAATCTACTCTAAAAACCTTGATTTAATGAGAGATCTCACCTCTAAATCTATAATTTACTCAGCTATCACTTAGTCTGTTCAGGGAAAAAAAGCATGTATAGACAAACAAGCAGCAGGCCTAGAACAGAAACTTGTGGAGCACCAAGCTTAACATTAGAACACACAGAGAAATTACAATTTACATCGACAAACTGAGAACAGTCAGTTGAATATGATACAAACCAGGAGAGGGCTGTTCCCTTAATTACAACAGTTTATAATCTATCTAGGAAAATAGTATGGCCAGTAGTGTCAAAGGCGGCAATAAGTCCAGGTAACACAAGCAGGGAAAAAAGCCATGGTCAGAGGCCAGTAATAGTTCATTTACTACATTAACAAGTTCTGTCTCTGTGCTATAATGAGGATTAAATCCTGACTGATACAGGTCATGAATGTTATTCCTACATAGATATGAAAATAACTGCTGGGCCACAAAATTTATAAGATCTGGGAGATAAAAGGGAGGGTTGATATTGATCTATTGTTGTATGGCTGACAGGGGTTGAGCTTAGGCGTTTTTAATCAGAGGTTTGATAACTGCTATTTTAAAAGATTTCGGCACATATCCAGGAACAATATTACATAAGCACCTTGGATCACCTTTGTTGTCTTTTAGTCTTCTTTTCCTTTCGGCTTTTCCCTTCAGGGGTCGCCACAGCGAATCATCTGCCTCCATCTCACCCTATCCTTTGCATCTTCTTCTCTTACACCAACGACCTTCATGTCCTCCTTTACCACATCCATGAATCGTCTCTTTGGTCTTCCTCTAGGCCTTTTGCCTGGTAGTTCCAGCCTCAGCATCCTATTACCAATATACTCACTAATCCTCCTCTGTACATGTCCAAACCATCTCAATCTAGCCTCTCTAACTTTGTCTCCAAAACGTCTTACATGTGCTGTCCCTCTGGCGTGCTCATTCCTAATCCTATCCATCCTCGTTACTCCCAAAGAGGAACCTCAACATTTTCATCTCTGCTACCTCCAACTCCGCCTCCTGTCTTTTCCCCAGGGCCACTCTTTCTAACCCATACAGCATCGTTGGCCTCAACACCGTTTTGTACACTTTTCCTTTCATTTTGCCGATACCCTCCTATCACACATCACACGGACACTTTTCTCCAACCATTCCAACCTGCCTGCTGCACGCTTCTTGACCTCTTTTCCCACACTCTCCATTGCTCTGGATTGTTGAGCCTAAGTACTTAAAATCCTCCACCTTTCTTATCTCTGCTCCCTGTAATCTCACCGTTCCTCTTTGGTCCTTGGCATTCATGCACGTGTATTCTGTCTTACTGAGGCTAATCTTCATTCCCCTCCTTTCCAGGGCATACCTCCACCTCTCTAGATTTTCCTGCACTTGTTCTCTGCTCTCACTACAGATTACAATGTCATCTGCAAACATCATAGTCCATGGGGAATCTTGTCTAATCTCGTCTGTCAGCCTGTCCATCACCATAGCGAACAAGAAGGGGCTGAGAGCTGACCCTTGATGCAGTCCCACCTCCACCTTGAACTCTTCTGTCACACCGACAGCACACCTCACCACTGTCTTACATCTCTCATACATGTCCTGCACCACTCTAACATACTTCTCTGCCACTCCAGACTTCCTCATGCAATACCACAGTTCTTCTCTCGGCACCCTGTCATATGCTTTCTCCAGATCCACAAAGGCACAATGCAGCTCCGTCTGACCTTCTCTGTACTTCTCCATTAACATCCTCAAGGCAAACACTGCATCTGTGGTGCTCTTTCTGGGCATGAAACCAAACTGTTGTTCACAAATGCTGACTTCTGCCCTTAGTCTAGCTATTCTTTCCCATAACTTCATCGTATGGCTCATCAACTTTATCCCTCTGTAGTTGCCACAACTCTGCACGTCTCCCTTGTTCTTAAAAATGGGCACCAGCACACTTCTCCTCCATTCCTCTGGCATCCTCTCACTCTCTAAGACCTTGTTAAATGTTCTTGTCAGAAAATCTACTGCTACCTCTCTAGAACACTTCCATACCTCCACCGGTATGTCATCAGGACCAACTGCCTTTCCATTCTTCATCCTCTTCAATGCCCTCCTCACTTCACCCTTACTAATCTTTGCTACTTCCTGGTCCTCAACAGTCACCTCTTCTACTCTTTTCTCTCTCTCATTTTCCTCATTCATCAGCTCTTCAAAGTACTCTTTCCATCTTCCCAGCACACTTCTGTCATCAGTCAATACATTTCCCTCTCTGTCCTTTATCAATCTAACTTGCTGCACGTCCTTCCCATCTCTATTTCTCTGCTGTGCCAACCTGTATAAATCATTTTCTCCCTCCTTACTTTCCAGCCGAGCATACAAGTCATCAAGCGCACTCTGTTTGGGCTTTGACACTGCTACCTTTGCCTTACGCTGTGTCTCCCTGTACTCCTGTTTACTCTCTTCGGTTTTCTCAATGTCCCACTTCTTCTTAGCTAATCTCTTCCTTTGTACACACTCCTGCACTTCCTCATTCCACCACCAAGTCTCCTTATCTACTTTCCTTCCAGATGACACACCAGTATTCTCTACCTGTCTCCTGATCACATTAGCTGTAGTTGTCCAGTCATCTGGAAGCACTTCCTGACCACCCAAAGCCTGTTTCAACTCCTCCTTGAAGACAACCCGACACTCTTCCATTTTCAACTTCCACCACTTTGTCTTCTGCTCTGCCTTTGCCTTCTTCACCTTCCTCACCATCAGCATCATCCTGCACACCACCATCCTATGCTGTTTGGCAACACTCTCACCCGCTACTACTTTCCACTCACTCACTTCCTTCAAATTACATCCCCTCCACAACATCTACTCTACCTCTCTCCTCCTACCTCCCCTTTTATAACTCACCCTATCCTCCTCTCTCTTCTCCAACAAAGTATTCACCACACCCATTTCCATCCTTTTTCCAAAATCTACCAACATCTCTCCTTCTCGCTTCCTGTCCTGGATACCAAACCTCCCCATCACTTCCTCGTCCCCTCTGTTTCCTGCACCAACATGTCCATTGAAGTCTGCCCCAATGACCACTCTTTCACCTCTGGGGGTACTCTGCATCACTTCATCTAACTCCCTCCAGAATCTCTCCTTCTCTTCTCGCTCACATCCTGTCTGTGGGGCATAAGCACTAACAACATTAACCATCACACCTTTAATTTCTAACTTGAGACTCATCACTCTGTCTGACCTCTTTTCACTTCTAGAACATTCCTGGCAAACTCCTCCTTCAAGATGACTCCGACTCCATTTCTCTTCCCATCCACACCGTGATAAAACAGCTTAAACCCTGCTCCTATGCTTCTAGCTGCGACCTTTCCACCTGGTCTCCTGAACACACAGTATGTCCACCTTCCTCCTCTGCATCATGTCAGCCAGCTCTCTACCTTTTCCTGTCATAGTTCCAATATTCAAAGTCCTACTTTCAGTCCTAGACTCATGCCTTTCCTCTTCTCTCTGGCAACGCGGACACGCCTCCCGCCTCTCCTTCTTGGCGTCTTCGACCAACAGTAGTCCAATTTCCATCAGCACCCTGTTGGTTAGCGGCACTGATGGCGGTCGTTGTTAACCAGGCCTCGGCCGATCCGGTATGTCATTCTTTCTTGTGATTCGCATAGTTTATTTGGCATTTGTTTTACGCCGGATGCCCTTCCTGACGCAACCCTCTGCATTTATCCGGGCTTGGGACCGGCGTGAGGGAGAGACACTGGTTTGTGCCCCCCCCTCACGGCTGCATTACCTTTGTTGTCTTTTAGTAGCTTTGAGAAATATTTTGGTTAAAAAACTAAAAAATAAAATATTTTAGCACACACGATTCAGAAGACCCTTGTGACGGAGAGACATCCAAGGAAGCAGTCTCCCTTGCCCGGACGCGGGTCACCGGGGTTACCCCCTGGAGCCAGGCCCGGGGGTAGGGGCTCAAAGGCGAGCGCCTGGCGGTCGGGCTTCTGCCCATGGAGCCTGGCCGGGCCTAGCCCGAAAAGGAAACATGGGTCCGCCCTTCCCATGGACCCACCATCCATGGGAGGAGTTTTAGGGGTTGGGTGCAGTGCGAGTTGGCGGCAGCCCATAGCTGTGGCCGGAAGATCGTCGGTGCTTGTCGTGGCGGTAACCCCCGAACCCGGTGGTGGACACCTGCGGTGAAGGGGGCCGTCCAGCTGAAGAAGGAGGTCTATCGGGTTTTATTAGCCTGTGGGACTCCCGAGGCAGCAAACAGGTACCGGCAGGCCAAACGTAATGCAGCCGAGGCTGTGGCAGATGCAAAATCTCGGCCGTGGGAGGAGTTCGGTGAAGGCCTGGAGAGTGATTATCGGTTGGCCTCAAAAAGGTTCTGGACCACCATCCGACGCCTCAGGAGGGGGAAGCAGTTCTCCACAAACACTGCTTACAGTGGAGGTGGGGAGCTGCTTACCTCGACTGGGGATGTCGTCGAGAGGTGGAGGGAATACTTTGAGGACCTCCTCAAGCCCACCAACACGCCCTCCGTGGATGAGGAAGACCCTGGGGGTTTGGGTGGGGGTCCGCCCATCACTGGAGTGGAGGTCACTGAGGTTGTCAAAAAAAACTTCTCGGTGGTTGAGCTCCGGAATTGGACGAAATCTGCCCAGGAATATCTCAGGGCTCTGGATGCTGTACGACTGTCTTGATTGACACGTCTCTGCAACATTGCGTGGTCATCGGGAGCTGTACCTCTGGATTGGCAAACTGGGGTGCTGGTCCCGATTTTTAAGAAGGAGGACTGAAGGGTGTGTTCTAATTATCGGGGAATCACACTCCTCAGCCTACCTGGAAAAGTCTATGCATGGGTAATAGAGAGGAGGATCCGACCGATAGTCGAACATCGGATTGAGGAGGAACAATGTGGTTTTCGTCCTGGCCGTAGCACTCTTGACCAACTCTATACGCTTCACAGTATTCTGGAGGGGGCATGGGATTTTGCCCAATCTGTCCACATGTGTTTTGTGGATTTGGAGAAGGCTTTCGACTGTGTCACTCGAACAATCTTGTGGGGCGTGCTCCGAGAATACGGCGTTCCGGACCTGTTGCTACGGGCCATTCAGTCACTGTATCACCGGAGCCAGAGTTTGGTTTGTATTGGTAACAACAGGTCGAATTCGTTTCCGGTGGGAGTTAGAGTCCGCCAAGGCTGTCCTTTGTCACTGATTCTGGACAGAATTTCTAGGCGCAGTCGAGGGGTTCTGGTTTGGTGGCCATCGGATCTCGTCTCTGCTTTTTGCTGATGATGTTTTCCTTTTGGCTTCATCAAGTCGAGACCTCCAGCTCTCATTGGAGCGACTCGCAGCCGAGTGTGAAGCAGCCGGAATGAGGATCAGTACCTCCGAGTCCGAGGCCATGGTTCCCACTCGGACAAGGGTGGATTGCACCCTCTGGGTCGGGAATGAGGTCCTGCCCCAAGTGGAGCAGTTTAAGTATCTTGGGGGTCTTGTTCACGAATGAGGGAAGGATGGAGCGGGAGATCGACAGACGGATCGTTGCAGCCTCTGCTGTTAAACGGAGCCTGTACCTGTCCGTCGTGGTGAAGAAGCTGAGCCGCAAGGCGAAGCTCTCAATTTACCAGTCGATCTACGTTCCAACCCTCACCTATGGTCACGAGAGCTTTGGGTAGTGACCGAAAGAACACGATCGCGGATACAAGCGGCTGAAATGAGCTTCCTTCACCCAGTGGTGGGGTTTTCCCTTAGTGATAGGGTAAGAAGTTCTACCATCCATGGAGAGCTCGGAGTAGATCCGGGGCTCCTCTGCATTGAGAGGGGGCCTGTTGAGGTGGCTCGGGCATCTGGTCAGAATGCCTCCCGGATGCCTCCCTGGTGTGGTGTTTCGGGCATGTCCAACCGGGAAGAGACCCTGGGGTCGACCTAAAACACGCTGGAGGGACTATGTCTCCCGGCTTGTCTGGGACCGCCACGGTAAAATAATGTTATTTGTTATTTATTATTAAATAATGTGTTTTGCATTTTAGACGGTGGTAGATCATTTTGACATTCTCATGCTGAAAAAGTGTGCGCACATGTGACAGGAAGCGCATCCCAAGTTTTGGCAATCAGCTGGTCTGCGGGACTTTGTTTTTTCATGTCTGTCCATTTGTGTTTTGCTTCCCAACTCTGCTTGGGTTCTTGCACATGAGCTGATCAAAATGAGGGAAATTTACCTCTTTACCCAAAACAACTCGAGCAAACTATTGCATATAATCCAATAAAATTAAAGTTTCAAGGTATCGGCCCCACCCACACACTAGAGTACAGAAAGGATTGTCTCTCCGCTGCGTGCCACAGTGAAAAGTGGCACTGAAAATAGATGTATAGATTGAAATGCGTGAGATTTATTTGTGTTTTTGTTTTATTTGATGGGTTTTTTTGTATTTTTATTTAAAGGATAGTGAAATTATGTATTAGTTATTCTGTTAAGGCCATCTGATTTATCTGAGAGTCAGATGCAGTCATCTAAAGAGCCACATCTGGCTCGTGAGCCATAGGTTCCTGACCCCTGGTCTATAATGTTCATCAGTAACAACACATTTGATTGTTCCGTCGTGATTTAAAAAACAGGAAAATATTTTGCTGTGTTCTCTCAGTAAATGTCCAACAACAACCAATGAAC
This sequence comes from Plotosus lineatus, assembly GCA_024760905.1. Taxonomy (NCBI): domain Eukaryota; kingdom Metazoa; phylum Chordata; class Actinopteri; order Siluriformes; family Plotosidae; genus Plotosus; species Plotosus lineatus. The sequence continues at coordinate 120,890 of CM045735.1, forward strand.
CATTAGAAACTGCTACAGCAAAACTATGGAATGCTCTGAATAAATGGAGCGATGAGCTAAATAGGGATATATCAGAAAGTGATGAGTATTTTTCACCCGATTCTCCTGCTCACTAACTTCATAAATTTAAAACATATTCCTGGCCATGTGCTTGTTTGTGTTGATTATTTCAACATGCCATGTGCTAAAGTTGACATTCATGTTGATTTTACATCTGGAGGAAAATATTTAAAGGAACAGCACCGGGAAGAAAAAAACTCAAAGGGTCCTTCTTTTATGCTGTTTTCTGTTTATTTTCAGCTTTCATGTAAGTAGTTTGGTTGATACCACAAAATGAATAACAAAAATACCAATAAAACTCTTACTGTTATTATTCATGTTTTCCACCTCGATGCTAATAAGCACTTACCATTCCACTCCGATGATCATCATTTTAATAAGCGCCCACCAACTCCAATTTTTTAAGCGCCTTGGGCGCTTAACACGTCGAATACAGTAATATAAAGGGTTTTTTGGGAAACTTGAGTCTTGAGTCGATGACCCTGTGTAGTTAGCAGACGCTCAAATTAGCCTGTTAGTCTGCTCTGTGACCTTGGCTCTGGATAGTCACTGATTAACTAGTATAACTAGTAGTGTTCTAAGACTACACGGCATGCTACAAGAAAGTAGTACCTTCAAGAGTGGGAAGGATACGGTCCAACCCTATGAGGACCTTTTTTACTTTCAAAACTACTCTAAGTATCTATAAAGCCCACATTGTTTTCAGAGCACCACTTGGACATCCAACAGTTAAGCAACCATAGTCTGCTGTAAGATACATCAGCACACCGTACTGGGATGGAGCCAGAGCATATTACAGCATTGGTCAGTGCCTTCGCTAATTTCCACAACTGTATAAAGTTACTCGAAGTAACTTCTGGCTGATAAAGGCATATATCATTAACTCAAGTATGAATAGACATTAGATAAGATTTAGATTCGCTTCACCTTTGTCAATTCACATGTACAACTATCGTTTAGCATCTAATCAGAAGTGCAGAAAGCAGCACAATATACACATGTACAATATACAGTGTGTGATATCTTACAGAACCTGGCATACATCTAACTAGTACTGCTGGTGCCCCCAAAGGACTAGTTAATTTCACACGCCTTAAAATAGAGCTTCCTATAATCAGAGCTCATTTAGGTTTCTCAGCACATGTCTCACTGAGGAAAGCAAATCCATTACACACATGAAGCAAAGACAAGGAGGCAAGCCTCAATATTAGTTTCGGCTTTATGAGCCAACTGTGAGGGCTGTGCTGCTGGCAAAGGGAGGCTGCTATCTCCATTTAAGGGACCCAGACTTTTTGCTGCAGAAACATGTTACTCTCACACTAGCCATCTCTAAAGCACTTCAAATGCTACCATCTTAAAGCAAACTAGTGTAAACATATCGCATATAAAATTTGCACCAATGACAGAGGGAGAACAACTACTAAACATCCTGTACTCAACACACTGAACTGCCAGCTATGAAAAAACCCTGAGCCAGAGACTTATAGATATTTGCAGGGTGCTGATGAGTACCTCTGCTTGCTGCTTTGAGATGGAGAAAAAGTACACTTCGAATATAAAACGTGCATATAAAATAACTAGAACTTGCCTCAAGCCTCCATGCACATACTTATCTCCGACACCCTACATATTGCACTTCATATTACTCAATATACTGAACGAAGTACAGTTTCATGTTTATTCTATGCAGTGTTTGTGTTATCTTAAATTGTTAATTACATTTTTACTAAGATTTTTTGTTTACATTGATAGTTTCTTCTGTATTAACATTGTCAATGTGAATTTCTTCAAAGTGGGATCAAAAAGGTCCCTCTTTTCTGACTTACCCTCCAGGGTTGGGATTATATAGAACTGTACACAGCAAACAATGAAACACAAGACCTAAAAAACACTGAACTGAATCTACAGAATATTCACCGCAGTTAATAATGTACTGAAATGTGATGGTAGGATTTTATGAACTCAGAGTGACCTCTGACCTGGTAGCGGTCCATGAGAGAAATGTCCTGTAGGCAGGCTTTGGCTGTATTCTCATCAGACATCAGCAGAGACAGCAGACTCTCCTGCTCCTCAATGTCTGTCTTCAATTTTTCTATTTCACGGTTCACACTGTGCAGTTTATTTCTCAACTCTGGCAGATCTTTCTCCTGTAGTTCTGCAATAGTCTGCCTGCATTAGGAACAAAAAGAAACAAAACAAAAAACAGTTAAACAGTTAACAGGGGGGAGTTAAATTATTTAAAGTACAGTGATACCTCGGTACTCGACCATAATTCGTTTCAGACGGCTGGTCGAATTCCGAATCCCCTTTTCCCATTACAAATTATGTAAATGGTCTTAATCCATTCTGTCGTCTTTTGAACAAAAGTTAATGGTACCGTAAGTCATACCATAGGTCCGCAAATTAAGTGAAAAAATTAGCGAATACAGCCGGGGGGTGGGGGGCCCACAAACCAGTGTCTCTCCCTCACGCCGGTCCAAAGCCCGGATAAATGCAGAGGGTTGCATCAGGAAGGGCGTCCGGCGTAAAACAAATGCCAAATAAACTATGCAAATCACAAGAAAGAGTGACAAACCGGATCGGTCGAGGCCCGGGTTAACAACGACCGCCATCAGTGCTGTTAACCAACAGGGTGCTGGCAGAAATAAGACTACTGTTGGTCGAAGACGTCGAAGAAGGAGAGGCGGGAGGCATGTCCGTAGGCAGAGACAGAAGAGGAAAGGCAAGAGTCTCGGACAAAGTAGGGACTTTGAATGTTGGAACTATGACCGGAAAAGGTAGAGCGCTGGCTGACATGATGCAGAGGAGGAAGGTGGACATACTGTGTGTTCAGGAGACCAGGTGGAAAGGTAGCAAGGCTAGAAGCTTAGGAGCAGGGTTTAAACTGTTTTTTCATGGTGTGGATGGGAAGAGAAATGGAGTCGGAGTCATCTTGAAGGAGGAGTTTGTCAGGAATGTTCTAGAAGTGAAAAGAGTGTCAGACAGAGTGATGAGTCTCAAGTTAGAAATTGAAGGCGTGATATTCAATGTTGTTAGTGCTTATGCCCCACAGGCAGGATGTGAGCGAGAAGAGGAGAGATTCTGGAGTGAGTTAGATGAAGTGATGCAGAGTACCCCCCCCTAAAGATGAAAGAGTAGTCATTGGGGCAGACTTCAATGGACATGTTGGTGCAGGAAACAGAGGGGACGAGGAAGTGATGGGTAGGTTTGGTATCCAGGACAGGAACGCAGAAGGACAGATGTTGGTAGATTCTGCAAAAAGGATGGAAATGGCTGTGGTAAATACTTTCTTCCGGAAGAGAGAGGAGCATAGGGTGACTTATAAAAGTGGAGGCAGGAGCACACAGGTAGACTACATCTTGTGCAGGCGATGTAATTTGAAGGAAGTCAGTGACTGCAAAGTAGTAGCGGGTGAGAGTGTTGCCAAACAGCATAGGATGGTGGTGTGCAGGATGATGCTGATGGTGAGGAAGGTGAAGAAGGCAAAGTGGTGGAAGCTGAAAAAGGAGGAGTGTCGGGTTGTCTTCAAGGAGGAGTTGAAACAGGCCTTGGGTGGTCAGGAAGTGCTTCCAGATAACTGGACAACTACAGCTAATGTGATCAGGGAGACAGGCAGGAGAATACTTGGTGTGTCATCTGGAAGGAAAGTAGATAAGGAGACTTGGTGGTGGAATGAGGAAGTGCAGGAGTGTGTACAAAGGAAGAGGTTAGCTAAGAAGAAGTGGGACATTGAGAGAACCGAAGAGAGTAAACAGGAGTATAGGGAGACACAGTGTAAGGCGAAGGTAGCGGTGTCAAAGGCCAAATAGAGCGCGTATGATGACTTGTATGCTCGGTTGGAAAGCAAAGAAGGAGAAAATGATTTATACAGGTTGGCATAGCAGAGAAATAGAGATGGGAAGGACGTGCAGCAAGTTAGAGTGATTAAGGACAGAGAGGGAAATGTATTGACTGATGACAGAAGTGTGCTGGGAAGATGGAAAGGGTACTTTGAAGAGCTGATGAATAAGGAAAATGGGAGAGAAAAAAGAGGAGAAGAGGTGACTGTTGAGGACCAGGAAGTAGCAAAGATTAGTAAGGGTGAAGTGAGGAGGGCATTGAAGAGGATGAAGAATGGAAAGGCAGTTGGTCTTGATGACATACCGGTGGAGGTATGGAAGTGTCTAGGAGAGGAAGCAATAGATTTCCTGACAAGAACATTCAACAAAGTCTTAGAGATGCCAGAGGAATGGAGCAGAAGTATGCTGGTGCCCATTTTTAAGAACAAGGGAGACATGCAGAGTTGTGGCAACTACAGAGGGATAAAGTTGATGAGCCATACGATGAAGTTATGGGAAAGAATAGTGGAAGCATTTGTGAACAACAGTTTGGTTTCATGCCAAGAAAGAGCACCACAGATGCAGTGTCTGCCTTGAGGATGTTAATAGAGAAGTACAGAGAAGGTCAGAAGGAGCTGCATTGTGCCTTTGTGGAACTGGAGAAAGCATATGACAGGGTGCCGAGAGAGGAACTGTGGTATTGCATGAGGAAGTCTGGAGTGGCAGAGAAGTATGTTAGAGTGGTGCAGGACATGTATGAGAGATGTAAGACAGTGGTGAGGTGTGCTGTCGGTGTGACAGAAGAGTTCAAGGTGGAGGTGGGACTGCATCAAGGGTCAGCTCTCAGCCCCTTCTTGTTTGCTATGGTGATGGACAGGCTGACAGACGAGGTTAGACAAGATTCCCCATGGACTATGATGTTTGCAGATGACATTGTGATCTGCAGTGAGAGCAGAGAACAAGTGCAGGAAAATCTAGAGAGGTGGAGGTATGCCCTTGAAAGGAGGGGAATGAAGGTTAGCCTCAGGAAGACTGAATATGGGACCCAAGAGGAACGGTGAGGTTACAGGGAGCAGAGATAAGGAAGGTGGAGGATTTTAAGTACTTAGGCTCAACAATGCAGAGCAATGGAGAGTGTGGAAAAGAGGTGAAGAAGCATGTGCAGGCAGTTTGGAATGGTTGGAGAAAAGTGTCTGGTGTGATGTGTGATAGGAAGGTATCGGCAAAAATTGAAGGAAAAGTGTACAAGACGGTGTTAAGGCCAGCGAAGTAGGCCAGCGAAGTTATATGGTTTAGAAACAGTTGCACTGGGGAAAAGACAGGAGGCAGAGCTGGAGGTAGCAGAGATGAAAATGTTGAGGTTCTCTTTGGGAGTAACGAGGATGGATATGATCAGGAATTAGCACATCAGAGGGACAGCACATGTAAGACGTTTTGGAGACAAAGTCAGTGAGGCTAGATCGAGATGATTTGGCCATGTGCAGAGGAGGGATAGTGAGTATATTGGTAGTAGGATGTTGAGGTTGGAACTACCAGGCAGAAGGCCGTGAAGGAGGACATGAAGGCATTTGGTGTAAGAGAAAAAGATGCAGAGGATAGGGTGAGATGGAGGCAGATGATTCGCTGTGGCGACCCCTGAAGGGAAAAGCCGAAAGGACAAGAAGAAGAAGAAGATACACACAGTAGGCCCTCGACATTCGCGGGGGTTCGGTTCCAGGCCCTCTCGCGAATTGAGATAATCCGCGAGTTCTGTACCCGGAAGTAAAACCCCATGTATCACAACACATGCACGAATGAGCAGCCGGAAGTAAAATACTATGTATCTATTACATGGCGCTAAAATATGCTTCTTAAACACATTCTACGGACAGTCTTACTCATTAATTCAGTATTAATATAGTAAAATGTAGTAATGATTAAGAAAAACTAAATTTTTTTTACTGTGACATTTATTGATCATAAAATATAAACATTATACAGCATACATATAAAAACACCTTTCAATGCATTCGTTTAAAAAACATACAGCACTGTAGTTTTCAAAAATGCCCACTAGAGGAATGTATTGCATTTGGCATGAGATGACTGAGTTCAGGGATTAACTGCATTAAGTCCGAGCAGCTTAGCCACGCTCCTCAGCTGAAGCGAGTACAAAACAGCATTTTCGAGTGAGAAAGTTAGAGAGCTTTACAAACCAAAGAAGCGGTGATATGATGTGAATTAATCCTCTGGCGCAGAGGTGAACATGCTTTTGTTTATTGGGAGTAAATGAGAATAGTGAATTCAGGTGTGTACTACTGAGCAGCTCAGCCACGCCCCTCAGCCGAAGTGGAGAGTAAACAGTTCGAGGCCACAATCAAAGTTTTGCCACAGCGCCCCATTTTGGTGCCACATCGCCAAAATCAAAGTCCCCCAAAACACAGACCATAACAAAAAGGGCATAAAAAGAACAACAAATGTAATAAATTAGATAAACAAAACAAAATGAGAAACATGCTACACCACAGGAAATAAAATATAACACAAACATTTTAAACATTACCTTAGGTCATGTACTGGAATAATAATTGAAAAAGACTTTAATAGTGGAGTGTTTTTACAACAGTTCAGACGATTACTGTACTCCTCTTCAGGCACTTCAGAGGAAATTGTCGTTTCTTCTGGAGAAAGTCTTATTTCTTCAGAAGAGACATCCAACGTCATTACCTTTTTCTGGTGCTAAGCAGGCGTTTGAGTGACATCATAGAACTTAACTGGTAATTAAAACACACTAAAAAAAGCTCATTGCCAACTTGTGCGCGAATGAGGAAAAAGGGGCGTTACATCATCTCAACCAATCAGCAGGAAGGAGGACAGCCATTGGCTGAATTTGAATCATGTGAGAGCTGTCCACGAATACTCAAACCGTGAGTGCAAAACTGCAAATAGTCAAGGGCCTACTGTGTATATATAAATATATCTATACACACACACACACACACACACACACACACACAGTCGGCCCCCAACTTACAAAATTAATCCGTTCTAGAGCGGGGGATTTCGTAAGTAGGGGTCGCATTTTACATGTTAAACGCCTAATTCGTTCCAAAGCGCCAGTCTTTGGACTGGATAAACCCCATAAACCCTTTAAAAATGATAAGAGTACACCAATTTTGTATGAAATGTGTGAAAAGTAAAAGAAAATTATTTATTTAACAATTTAAACATTTTATTAACATATTTATTAATTAAACCATTATTAAACATTTTTTCACACACACAGACACACACACCCAAACACACCCCTGTCTCTCTCTCTCTCTCTCTCTCTCTCTCACACACACACACTCGCGCGCTGCGGGCCACGCTCACAAGACGTGGAATTCAAAGCGCATTCCCGGCTTGACAAGCTCAACTTTAATTTGATTCCTTGAGGGATTGAAATTCCAGATGAGCTCAAATGCACCCACATTTATTCAACATTTACTGAAGTAAAACTTAAAAAAACTAGAAAAGTTTCGGTCAACTTCCGGGACAAAAAAAATCCGGGATTTTTTTGGTTAAATTTCAATTTGTTCGACCTCTAAAGCGCTCCAGTACCGAGGTACCACTGTGACTTTAAACAAAAACAAAAAACAGTACTGCTATAAATAGGAAAAAAGCTACAGGTGGACTTCGCTTAGCGCTTGGCACTTAGGTCTTGACTCGTTGCTAGCAACACACATTTTCCCCTCGATCTGTGCTTTGCATAAATGTTTGCAGCGAGTGGCTTGTTAAAAATTAATGGTTTATATACTGACACTTAAAAATGCAGCCATGAGGCGGGGGGCACTAACCCGTGTCTCTCCCCCTTATGCCGGTCCCAAGCCCGGAGAAATGCAGAGGGTTGCGACAGGAAGGGCATCCGGCGTAAAACCTTTGTCAAAATACAAAATGCAAACCGTAAACACAAATCTCATACTGGATCGGTCGAGGCCCGGGTTAACAACGACCGCCATCAGTGCTGTTAGCCAACAGGGTGCTGGTGGAAATTGGACTACTGTTGGTCGAAGACGTCAAAGAAGGAGAGGCGGGAGGCGTGTCCGTAGGCAGAGAGAGAAGAGGAAAAGCACGAGTCTAGGACTGAGAGAAGGGACTTTGAATGACCAGGCAGAAGGCCAAGAGGAAGACCCAAGAATAGATTTATGGATGTGGTGAAGGAGGACATGAAGGTCATTTGAGTAAGAGAAGAAGATGCAGAGGACGAGATAATCTGTAATCAGCATTAAATTAGGCCATTTACAAAAGCATATCCATTTATGGCATTTGGTAGATGCTCTTATCCCGAGTGAGTTACACAAGAACAATACAATATACATTCTGATAATGGTTCACAAGGACACAGGCTAAGTTGAGGCAGGTCCACCATTGTCTAGGTCACCAGTCAGTTGTTTATTCAGGCCAAAAGAAACATACTGACCTGACAGGTCTGAGGGCCACCATGTCATCTCGCTTGCGCTCCTTCCTCTTCAGGTCCTGCTCTGTGTTTTTCAGCTTATCTGGCACCAGACGCAATTTGGACTGCATGTCATTAATAACATCCTGGAGCTCACCCTCTGAGGAAAAGACACGCTGACACACCGGGCAGCATGGTTCTCCCTCCTCTGTCAGTTGGCTAATGAATTGGGTGTACACAGCCGTGGCTCCTGCCAGCATCGCTATGATGACAAAAAAAATGATAGGAAAAGATAAGTAAAAATAAATGGAAAATTCCAAAAAGCTGACAAAGAGACAATAATAACAGTAATGGAAAAGAGAAATGTTATTGCTGTTTAAAGACACCGTATTTTTCGTACAAGAAGGCTTGTATGATAGGTTGGATGACTTGTATGATAGGTTGGACAGTAAGGAAGGAGAAAATGATTTATACAGGTTAGCACAGCAGAGAAATAGAGATGGGAAGGATGTGCAGCAAGTTAGAGTGATAAAGGACAGAGAGGGAAATGTATTGAATGATGACAGGAGTGTGCTGGGAAGATGGAAAGAGTACTTTGAAGAGCTGATGAATGAGGAAAATGAGAGAGAGAGAAAAGAGTAGAAGGGGTGACCGTTGAGGACCAGGATGAGGCCAGCGATGTTGTACGGTTTAGAGACAGTGGCCCTGGGGAAAAGACAGGAGTCAGAGTTGGAGGCAGCGGAGATGAAAATGTTGAGGTTCTCTTTGGGAGTAACGAGGATGGCTAGGATCAGAAACGAGTACATCAGAGGGACAGCACATGTTAGATGTTTTGGAGACAAAGTCAGAGAGGCTAGATTGAGATGGTTTGGACATGTACAGAGGAGGGATAGTGAGTATATCGGTAGTAGGATGCTGAGGTTGGAACTACCAGGCAGAAGGCCCAGAGGAAGACCAAAGAGAAGATTTATGGATGTGGTGAAGGCGGACATGAAGGTCGTTGGAGTAAGAGTAGAAGATGCAGAGGATAGGGAGAGATGGAGGCAGATCATTTGCTGTGGCGACCCCTGAAGGGAACAGCCGAAAGAAAAAGAATGTTTCGTACAATAAGGCGCACTCCAAAGCCTTTAATCGTCAATGAAATTGACGGTGAGCCTTATGATCCGGTGTGCCTTGTGTGTGGATGCGCCCGCGCAGCTCTATCTCACTGACACTGTCAAAACCCAAGTGAAGCAAACTAATTCAGAGCTTATCATCATTCCAGTGGATTAACCAGAGAACTCCAACTGCTAGATATTGATGTCAACAGGTTATAAGTTCGAGGGATCCGTGCCTTATGTCCAAATACAGACATTACTGCTATCGTAGTCAGGTGACTCCCCTCAGGACATTCAGCTGGCTTAATCAGTCTCACATTCATAACCAGGATAAAGCACTGCTACAGATGTCCTCCTGAGACCTCGGATTAACCTTCTTGAATTTCAAGTTACACTGATACAGCTCCTTAAGAGTAATGACCTCCGTTCTGTAATGAACACAATACTCATGCTGCAAATGGACACTGCCGTGTTTGTTACTGTGAATGTGCTGTCTCTTTAAGGGAGCGTGGCTAAGAGAAGTTTAGGTCACAACCCGGAAGACTTATAATCTCCATCTTAATTGTGAGGCGCTCCACCGAATGTAGGTGCTTGTCGCACGGACTACTTTCGAGAAAATGGCCAAAAAAGTAAAAATGGTCATTTTTTTTTAATCGAAATTCGGATTTTTCCATAAACCATTAAAACAAGTACAGTCGGTCCCCTACCTACGAAATTAATCCGTTCCCGAGCCTTTTTCGTAACGTGGGGATTTCGTCAGTAGGGGTCGCATCTTACATGTTAAACGTCTAATTCAGGGGCGTCAAACAAGGGCCACTAAGGGCCAATGTTGCTGCAAATTTTTGTTTCAACCAAGCAGCAGCACACCTGACCTGGTTCATTTAATCAACTGAACTGAGTGTTCAGGCAGTTGATTGGTCACTCTCTGTACAGAGCACACAAATTGACCAATCAGCTGCCTGAAGACTCAGATGAGTTGATTAAATGAGCCAAGTCAGGTGTGCTGCTGCTTGGTTGAAACAAAAACCTGCAGCCACATGGCCCTTTGTGGCCCTTATTTGACACCCCTGGTCTAATTCCAGTGTTCATTTTTTGCTCACGAAAGTAAGGAGTCCCAGGGACTCGCAGATTGGGAAAGTATGGGTCCAAAAGTAACAGTAATGAGTCCTGCCAAATGACGTAAAAGATTTGCCCCAAAATGCATAAACTTCAAATTTATCATTACCAACACAAAGTACATTTTATAAGATTAAGTTTATTAAGTTCACAGATAAAACAAACTTAAAAACACTGAGGTCATACATGATATATAAAATGAAAAAATAATTACATGAACATAAAAAGAAAATAATACTGTTTTTATAGTCACATATTCATACTCATGAAAAAAAAAAAAGAAAGAAAACAATGCTGACAGCCACTGATGAATTCTTGGTCTAATGTTTATATGTTGTCATGATATATTCTTCGGTGCTTGGCATTTTTCCACACCTTGAGTGCTTTGTGCAGGTCCACCTTTCCTGCAAGCTGAACCTTCATGAGCTTGTCCTGCATGCTGACATTGAGCCAATTCCACTTCTTGGTCAGGATTTTGTTTTGCACTGAAAAATCCCCGCTCGCATCCTGCTGTATGGATGGCAGATGCCATTGCCAACTGGGCAAGGTAAAGCAGGTTGGGGAAATCCTCCTTGTGGTATGTGGCGATCATCTGCCAAAGAGAGGTCATGCTGTTTCGAGGCTATTGCTGAGCATTTACCACTTTCTTCAGCAGAGACCATTCTTTTTTTCGTCGGAGAAGTAATAATCTTGGGAGCAGATGTAGTTTTGTGATGTGAATCATCATCTTGTTCAGTGAGAAGAAATTACTAAGTGTATGCTGATTTTCGTCGACTTTGAAGACTTTTTTCGGAGGCATGTTACAAGAGGTCTTAGCCTTTTAACGTTGTTTACTCTCGGCAGCTGATCGGAAATGAACCAAGTCTCCCGAACCGACGATACGAAATCTGGCGAGTACGAAGGGCGAAATCTGGCGAGCACGAACGGCAAAATCTCACGCTACGAGAGGTAAACAAATACAGGCGGGCCACGCCCACAAGACGTGGAATTCAAAGCGCATTCCCTGCTTGACAAACTCAACGTTTGATTTTGATTCCTTGAGGGATTGGAATTCCAGATGAGCTCAAAAGCACCCAACATTTATTAAACATTTACTGAATCAAACAACTTAAAAAACTAAAAACTAAAGCGTTATTCCCTCTCTCTCTCTCTCTCTCGTGCGCGCTGCGGGCCACACTCACAAGACGTGAATTCAAAGCGCATTCCCTGCTTGACCATTTACTGAATTAAACAAAATGGAGGCCTTGTCAAAGCATTGATCGATTTCGGAAAGTTTTTGGCAGATTTATTTGTTTTGGGGCAATATTACATAAATTGCTGAAAATTATTAATGAGTCCGGCAGAGGCACATTGGTTTGCTACTATGCGTCCCCACGGATTTTCATGCGTCAGGGACGCAAGGATACACACAAACGAGAACACTGTAATTCGTTCCAAGGCTCAAGTCTTTGGACTGGATAAACCACATAAACCCTTTATAAATGACAAAAGTACACCAATTTTGTATGAAGTACGTGTGAAAAGTAAAATAAATTTTTTTATTAAACAATATAAACATTTTATTAACATATTAAACCATTTTATTAACATGTTTATTAATTAAACCATTATTAAACATTTTTTATTAACACACACTCGCGCGCCTCTCTCTCGTGCGCACGCTGCGGGCCACGCCCACAAGACGTGGAATTCAAAGCGTATTCCCTGCTTGACAAACTCAACTTTAATTTGATTCCTTGAGGGATCGGAATGCCAGATAAGCTCAAATGCGCCCACATTTATTAAACATTTACTGAAATAAACAACTTAAAAAACTAAACTAAAAATTCAAGCTTTATTCCTCCTCTCTCTCTCTCACTCTCTCTCACACACACGTTGCGGGCGACGCCCACAGGACGTGGAATTCAAAGTGCATTCCCTGCTTGACAAACTCAACTTTAATTTGATTCTTTGATGGATCGGAATTCCAGATAAGCTCAAATGCGCCCACATTTATTAAACATTTACTGAAATAAACAACTTAAAAAACTAAACTAAAGAGTGAAGCTTCCTTTTGTCTCTATCTTGGAGGCCAGCAGGGCGGAATGTTGAGAGACAGCCAATGAGAGAGCAACTCGCGCGTCTTGTGAAATTTTGATTGGCGCGTTTGAATTTTGAATTTCTTTTCGTAAGAGGGGGTTGTTTTCGTATCCCGGGACGGAAACTTAGGAAAATGATCCTCGTAACCCGGGGAATTCGTACACAGGGGTCTTTGTAAGTAGGGGGCCGACTGTATTCAACTATCACTTGCTCAAGTGAAATCCACTCAAACTCACGAAAAATGTCTTTTATTTCCATTTTTCTGATGAGTACCTTCATAAAACTAGATAAAAACAGTAGCACACTTACCAGTTTTCTTTGCAATTATTCACTGAGTTCGGGACAAGACCCACTATAATCCATACACCAGAAGAACAGTCCTGAAGTAGCCTCTCCATATTGCACACTGTTTTAATATTAAAATACCGTTTCAGTGAATAAAATAAAGGTTATAAAGACGATATGCACGTAAACAATGCAGGCTAGTTACTAAGGAAGATCTGAAACGAGCACAGATTAATCAGCTCGGGCTTGCACATGCGCAGTGCCCGTCACACGTTAACTTCTGGTTTACTTCCTGACTCTAGTATACCGCATGGGGAGCTTATCTCTGACTTTCTCTTCAATAACAGTAAGTAAGTTTATTTATAAGATTGTGAATACACATAATTTCTGGAAAAGGAGAGTGAAATGTCATCTGTGATGTCTAGCAGCATTAGTATAGATGCTAAATTCGAAGCTGAAATTCGGCTTTGAAGAAGATTCCCTCTCTCTCTCTCTCTCTCTCTGTCAAATACACACACACACACACACACACACACACACACACACACTGTGCAAACGGTTAAATGAGCAGCATCCAGATGAACTCATACAATACTCATTAACTTTCTAAAGTACATAATACTGAGCATATGGGCTTTTCTTTGACTGAATTGCAATGGAATCATGTCTTTTTTAATATTCCAGCAGACCTGAGATATCACACACACACACACACACACACACACACACACACAGACTGTAAGCAGTGGGTGACTGCTCATTTGTGTATCTATCGCACCGTTTGCCCCACTCCCTTCATATACAGTAGGCACTCGACATTCCTGCGAGTTCTGTACCCGGAAGTAAAACTCCATGTATCACGTCACATGCACGAATGAGCAGCTGGAAGTAAAATACTATGTATCTATTACATGCACTAAAATATGCTTCTTAAACACAATCTATAGACAGTCTTACTCATTAATACAGTATTAATGTAGTAAAATGTAGTAATGAAACAAAAACTTTTCAATTTTTAGTGTTATTTTTATTGACGATAAAATAAACATTATACAGCATATACTGTTGTAAAGCACTTGTATTAAAGTCTGTTTCAGTCATTATTCCAGTACAATACCTAAATTAATCTTTAGAATATTTGTGCGTTAGATTTTATGTTCTGTGGCATGTTTAACAAACGATGTTGTGGCAAACATGCTGTGGCATGTTTAACAAAAGGATAAACTTTATTACGCTTCATGTCCTTTTACATTGAACTTGGAGTGACGTCTCCAAGATGGCGCTGCCCAGAGGGCGATGTCATGGAGTTCTCGAAGCTAAATTGTTTCTTTGTTCCTTTTAATTTATTTTATTTGTTGTTTTGCATGACCAGTCGACCCTACTACAGCTATGAACAGCTTCAGCTTCGGGCAACTAAGCACACAACTCAATGCTAGCTGCACCCCGACTAACAATTAGCCCAGACGGGAAGGGGCCGAACGACGACTCCGGCGATTGGGATCGCACGGGATGAAGGCCGTGTAGCCGGCTGGTGCAATCGCCTTGTCGGGTGTACTCTCATCGAGCCATGTTTCACAGAAACAAAGCATGGAGCAGTCCTGTAGATCCCTCTGTGCTGCAATCTAGGCATGAAGCTCGTCCACCTTCGTTCAGCCCCTCCCCGCCTAGGCTCACTGATAGCCAGGATGCAGCTAGCTAGCATTGAGCTACCATAGCATATTAGCTCAGGAGTTCTCATCTCATCTCATCTCATCTTCTTCCGCTTAGTCCGGGGTCGGGTCGCGGTGGCAGCAACCTTAGCAAAGAGGTCCAGACATCCCTCTCCCGAGCCACTTCCTCCAACTCTCCCGGGGGGACACCGAGGCAGTCCCAGACAAGCCGAGAGACATAGTCCCTCCAGCGTGTTCTAGGTCGACCCCGGGGTCTCTTCCCGGTTGGACATGCCCGAAACACCACACCAGGGAGGCGTCCGGGGGGCATTCTAACCAGATGCCCGAGCCACCTCAACTGGCCCCTCTCAATGCGGAGGAGCAGCGGATCTACTCCGAGCTCTCCCGGATGGCGGAGCTTCTCACCCTATCTCTAAGGGAGAACCCCGCCACCCGGCGAAGAAAGCTCATTTCAGCCGCTTGTATCCGTGATCTTGTTCTTTCGGTCATTACCCAAAGCTCGTGACCATAGGTGAGGGTTGGAACGTAGATCGACTGGTAAATTGAGAGCTTCGCCTTGCGGCTCAGCTCCTTTTTCACCACGACGGACCGGTACAGGCACCGCTTAACAGCAGAGGCTGCAGCGATCCGTCTGTCGATCTCTCGCTCCATCCTTCCCTCACTCGTAAACAAGACCCCAAGATACTTAAACTCCTCCACTTGGGGCAGGACCTTATCCCGACTCCAGAGGGTGCATCCCACCATTGTCCGACTGAGAACCATGGCCTCGGACTTGGAGGTACTGATCTTCATCCCGGCTGCTTCGCACTCAGCTGCGAATCGCTCCAATGAGAGCTGGAGGGCCCGACTTGATGAAGCCAAAAGGACAACATCATCTGCAAAAAGCAGAGATGATATCCGATGGCCACCGAACCAGAACCCCTCATCGCCTCGACTGCGCCTAGAAATTCTGTCCATAAAAATTATGAACAGAATCGGTGACAAAGGACAGCCTTGGCGGACTCCAACTCCCACCGGAAACGAATCCGAGCTGCTGTTAGCAATACGGACCAAACTCTGGCTCCGGTGATACAGCGACCGAATAGCTCGTAGCAACGGATCCGGAACGCCGTACTCTCGGAGCACGCCCCACAAGATCTTTCGAGTGACACGGTCGAAAGCCTTCTCCAAATCCACAAAGCACATGTGGACAGATTGGGCAAACTCCCATGCCCCCTCCAGAATCCTGTGGAGCGTATAGAGTTGGTCAAGAGTGCTGCGGCCAGGACGAAAACCACATTGTTCCTCCTGAATCCGAGGTTCGACTATCGGTCGGATCCTCCTCTCTAGTACCCCTGCATAGACTTTCCCAGGTAGGCTGAGGAGTGTAATTCCTCGATAATTGGAACACACCCTCCGGTCCCCTTCTTAAAAATTGGGACCACCACCCCAGTTTGCCAATCCAGAGGTACAGCCCCCGATGACCACGCGATGTTGCAGAGACGTGTCAACCAAGACAGTCCTACAACATCCAGAGTCCTGAGGTATTCCGGGCGGATCTCGTCCAACCCCGGGCGTCGACCACCGAGGAGCTTGTTGGCAACCTCAGTGACCTCCACTCCAGTGATGGGCGGACCCTCACCCGAACCCCAGGGTCTTCCTCTTCCACGGAGGGCGTGTTGGTGGGATTGAGAAGGTCCTCAAAGTATTCCCTCCACCTCTCAACAACATCCCCAGTCAAGGTAAGCAGCTCCCCACCTCCACCGTAAACAGTGTTTGTGAAGAACTGCTTCCCCCTCCTGAGGCGTCGGATGGTGGCCCAGAACCTTTTTGAGGCCAACCGATAATCACTCTCCAGGCCCTCACCGAACTCCTCCCACGCCCGAGATTTTGCATCTGCGACAGCCTCGGCTGCAGCACGTTTGGCCTGCCGGTGCCCGTTTGCTGCCTCAGGAGTCCCACAGGCTAATAAAACCCGATAGGCCTCCTTCTTCAGCTGGACGGCCCCCTTCACCGCAGGTGTCCACCACCGGGTTCGGGGATTACCGCCACGACAAGCACCGACGACCTTACGGCCACAGCTATGGGCTGCCGCCTCAGCAATGGAGGCACGAAACATGGCCCATTCAGATTCCATGTCCGCCGCCTCCTCCGGAACGTGGTTGTAGCTCTGCCGGAGGTGGGAGTTAAAGGCCTCTCGGACAGGGGGCTCCGCCAAACGTTCCCAGCAGAACCTGATTACACGCTTGGGCCTGCCAGGTCTGGAAGGCAACCTCCCACACCACCGAAGCCAACTCACCACCAATCAGGAGTTGAGCGTGCTTAATTATATACACCCAAAGACACTCCGATCTCATAGCTGTAGTAGGGTCGACCAGTCATAGACGAGCATAGTGCAAACCATGAACAGACAAAACAACAAATAAAACAAATAAAAAGAAACATGACTGAAAATTCCACCTGGGCTTATTGTTAGCCGGGGTGCGGCTAGCATTGAGCTACCATAGAATATTAGCTAAGGAGTTGAGCGTGCTTAGTTATACACGCCCGAAGACACTCCGATCTCATAGCTGTCCACCGGTCATAGACGAGCATAGTGCAAAACATGAACAAACAAAACAACAAATAAAACAAATTAAAAGGAACAAAGAAACAATTTGACTCTGAGAACTCCACAACGTCGCCCTCTAGGCAGCGCCATCTTGGAGCCGTCACACCAAGTTCAATGTAAAAGGATATAAAGCGTAATAAAGTTTATCCTTTTGGTATCGTTTGTTAAATATGCTACAGAACATAAATTCTCACACAATAAACAATAATTTGGGTACTGTACTGGAATAATAATCGAAAAAGACTTTAATACAACAGTTCAGAGGAAACCGTCGTTTCTCAGGAGAAAGTCTAATTTCTTCAGAAGAGACATCCAGCGTTTTCGATCGCTTAGCCAGAGAAGACGCACAGCGTTTGAGTGGTATCATAATGCTTAACTGGAAATTAAAACACACAAAAAAGAGGCTCATTGACAACTTGTGGAAGGAAGGAGGACAGCCATTGGCTAAATTTGAGTGACGCGTCAGTTGCTCGGCAGTCCGCGAATGAACCGTGAGTGCAAAACCGCGAATAGTCAAGGGCCTACTGTACTGTATTTTCTTCCATTCAAATTGCACTAGTTCATCTGGATGCTGCTAATTTAACCATTTGCACACAGTGTGTGTGTGTGTGTGTGTGTGTGTGTGTGTGTGTATGTATGTGACAGAGAGACGGAGAGAGAGAGAGAGAAAAATAATCTTCTTCAAAGCCAAATTCCAGCGTCGAATTTCACATTTATACTAATGTTGCTAGACATCACAGATAACATTTCCCTCTCCTTTTCCAGAAATTATGTGTATTCACAATCTTATAAATAAACTTACTTACTGTTATTGAAGAGAAAGTCGGAGATAAGTTCCATATGCGGTATGCTAGAGTCAGGAACTAAACCAGAAGTTAACGTGTGACGGGCACTGAGCATGTGCAATGTGAGCATGTGCCCGAGTTTACCAATCAGGATGCTCATTTCAGATCTTCCTTAGTAACGAGCCTGCATTGTTTACATGCATATCGTCTTCATTACCTTAATTTTATTCACTGAAACGGCCTGTTAATATTAAAACGGTAACCAAAATGGAGAGGCGACTTCACGACTGTTCTTCTGGTGTATGGATTATAGTGTGTCTTGTACCGAACTCGGTGAATAATTGCAAAGAAAACCGGCAAGTTTGCTACTGTTTTTATCTCGTTTTACGAGGGTACACGTCAGAAAAATGGAAATAAAATACATTTTTCATGAGTTTTAGTGGATTTCACTTGAGCAAGAGAACTCTTGTTGAATACTTGTTTTAATGGTTTATGCAAAAATCCGAATTCCAATAAAAAATGACCATTTTTACTTTTTTGGCCATTTTGTCGAAAGTAGTCCGTGCGACAAGCACCTACATTCGGTGGAGCGCCTCATATATATAGTTTTCTTAATTTCAGTGTGATTGTTTGAACCTGACTGTTTTTTTTTTTTTTTCAATCAATATCATTTGAAGGCATTTGAAGCTTTATATAACGGTCAAAAAAATACATACTGATCTTATTGGAATGAACAGAAATGAAAAAAAAAAAAAAAACAGTTTTTTTGTTAATTTTGGGGGCTTACCATGGTGACTGATGGGTTTAAACACTGTGTGTCAGATTAAAATTAGGATTTCTCTTATCATCTCTTCCTAAAACTCTTCCTAGACATGTTTTCTAAAAGTTTATATGGCTGAAGTGCATAAAAATGTTTGGTTGCTAAGGACTAATGATCTTGGAAGAAGTTTGTGCTCATTTTTCTCTAAAACGTCTTTTGAAATTTTTAGTTGAATGCTGACAAGAAATAGCATAGCTCGGTCAGTTTTCAAGGTATTTTGCAGCTTTGGGCCTTCTCTATCTGACTGTGTAAATATCTCATTTTTGGACCCAAGAGCCTACTTTTGGTAGAGTGGCTCACAATTGCTCTGACTCCATGCGCGAGGGAATAACAGATAAAATATTATAATACAATAATAAAAAATAATACAGGGATCCGAGCTTTATGTCCAACTCACGCAACTGGTAAACTCCGACAACTGAAGATGCAAAATGTGATGGATTTGTGGAAGAGGAATGAACTGAAAAAGTGAATTTGTTGTTTTATATTGTTACAGCTGAGCAATGTTAAGAGTTATTGTGGAGTGTATTACTTTATATTTTAAGTGTTATAACTGAACAATGTTGAGCGTTGTTGTGAGAGTTGAATCGAGTTTGACTTGTCTGACTTTTGTTTCGCTTAATGCGCCTTATAATCCGGTGCACCTTCTGTATGGACAGGGGTGTTCGTTGATATTGCGCCCTATGGTCCGGTGCACCTTATGGTCCAGAAAATGCGGTGCTATGTCCAAGATCATTTGAACTAAAAAGTATTAATATTTTATTTTTAAAAAAACCAAACAACTAAATCAAAACATAAGTAACAACTTATGTAATTAAGTAATAACCCCTCAGTAACTATAGAACACAAACTAACAAGTTAATAATGTGATTTGTACTTTGACTTATATTTCATTGTAAAAATGATTAACTCAAGACTCACAACATAAGACATGAGTGCTGACCTAATAATTTGGTATGCAAGTAATATCCAGGAAAGGCCTACACTTTGAGAAGTCATGGATCTCCAATCCATCAAAAATGTCTGAGAAAATTCTTGGATAGGTTTCACAAACAAAGGTTATGAATGGAATGGTCCACATTGGCTGAAGTGAACACATGGCTGAGAAGGCCGATTTTGGACAAGCAGGTCTGTTTGCAATGGCTGCAGTTAAACATCTGGTTCAGGTTTGACGTCACAGCATCTTGCTTGCTTTTTCTGTATATGTTTTCTTTGAAGGTAGCCCTGTAGGAACATTCAAAAGAGGAGACATCCTGGTGGGGGAAGTGGTATTAGGCCTCACAGTATGGAAAAGATGGGCGACTGGCAATTGTTAATGTGACAGGCACCAAAAGATTTGCTCCATGCAGTCTTTGTACCTCTTCTTCGGTGCCACTCTATCATGATGGCTAATAGAGAGCTCACTGTACATGGTGATCTTGGGTAGGGTATGATCCTCCATTCTGGTGATGCAAACTAGAGGTCTTAACAGAGTATCTGATGTAGACTCGCCTCTATTTATCAAGATCTTTTTGTGGCCTGCATGAACATCTTGTTGAAGATTATGATGCTGTGTTACAATACAGGTCAAAATGATTTAGACATCAGTACTTTTCAGTCTTTAAATTTCAACAAACCATCCCATGTTGGTGTTTTTTTTTTTTTTTTTGCTATTGTGTTAGCCGCGATGGGGTTTTGCTATTGGGCAGCCGTAGCCTAATAGTTAGAGAAGCAGCTTTGGGACTGAAATGTCACTGGTTCGATTCCCAAGCAAGAAAAATGTGTGGCGGTGGGGGAGTGAGCAGTACCTTCTGTTCTTTTAGATAAATGGCTGAAGTGCCCTTGAGCAAGACAAAAACCCCCAACTGCTCTCCAAGTGCCCCCAATGTGTGTGGCAGCATACTGCTCAGTGTGTGAGTTCATTTTGCATGGAATAAATGCAGACAAAATAATTTTCCTTATGGGAATACTACAGTATATCAAATAAAAAAAAATAAAATAAAACAAAGAATTATGTTTCCCTGCCAAATATGAACACAATAACCATCCATGGCATACCTCTCTGTTTGGAGCACTTCTCCAGGTCTTCCTGTAGTTTGCTGAGATCATTCTCAAAGTCCTGACTACCACACACATTGAAGAGTTTCTCTTCGTAGCTGGCCAGCTGCTGCTCTATGCGTCGAATCTCAGCTGCACAGTGACTCTTATTTTGTTCTCTACATGCCAGCTCCTTGCTACAACATAACAGGCAGAACAAATTGGACAAATTATTACAGAACTGAGTCACGTGTGTTTTAAAACTGAGACCAGAACCTTACAGGAAACAGGAAAACTTTCGAGACCAAGCTAAGATACTTCTCATTTCAATAGCTCATCTCCGAACCCAATTGCTCTGTTCATCTTCAGCAATTGGGCCTATTCATTAAAAGAGAATTTACACAACAGGAAGATGTCAGCTTGAGTGAAATGTAACTGTGTGTGCTTGCCAATTTATACTGCCTCCATTTCTGAAACGTGACTTTCCTAAGATTTGAGGTAAATAAATTACATTTGGTGTTTCCTATAGACAATCAATACATTTGTAAACAAATATTATTATTAATTTCAATGATTTAAAACATTTTTATTTGGGGCAGTGGTGGCCTAGTGGATAGGGCGCAGGATCGCTGATCCTAAGGTTGGGGGTTCGAGTCCCCACAAAGGTTGTCACTGTCCCCCCCTAGTGCAGCTAACTGGGTTATCAAAGGTGGACCATGTCTCTCACTGTCTATGGTGAGAGGCACGTAAAAGAACCATTGCTGACTTTCGTAAAGAGTAAGCTGCAAAGCCGTCAGCGTGTTTCTGTCCCTTGCTAAAGGGTTGTGACAGGAAGGGCATCCGACGTAAAAGCCTATG
>CM045735.1:147500-152500 GCA_024760905.1 Plotosus lineatus
TATCTTCATTCGTGGGAGGGGCCGGTACCAAACCCCCGCGAATATCGAGGGCCTACTGTATCTTTGTATGCATCTTCATTTCAAGCTAAAATGGCATTTTCAGTGTTCTATATATACACACAGGGATGCTTCGCTACTTCATGTTTCAATTCATGCGGCTTCAGTGCATCGTGATTTTTTTTTTTTTTTTTTAATATTCATTGAATTAAAAAAATAAGGAAATTAAATAATAGGGGAAAAGGTGAAGAAAAATGATGCAAAAACAAGGCCAATTATATAAAATAAAAACCCCTAATCAAACACAAAACAAAGAACAACATAAAAACCTCCCATCAAAACGAGTTACATTTTTGTGGGGTGTGCGTCTGTATGTGTGTGTATTTATATTTTATTTACATCTTATGCATTATTTTTTTTAGTATTTAATTGTTATTATCAGCATTTATAGCATTGAATATGTATTTATTGTTATTATATACACATATACATAGAGGTCAGTCGGTTGGGCTGATCGTACTTCGTGAAATTCATTGGTCACGGGGGGGGGGGGGGGGGGGGGTCTTGGTCATAATTAACGGCGGTAAATGCGGGATCCCTGTATTCTTAAACTATTCATCACAGGGTCATGAAACTACACCGACTGCTAGAACATCATGCAGAGTATATTTCCGCGATCATATTTAAGTTTAGTTTACAAAAGTTTGTTTTTTTCGAGGCCCACAAAATACAGATAAAACACTTTCACACTACCATTAGTGCGGGTGATTTTATCACCGAGCGTTCAGTGACCATTAAGCATGCCATGATTTTATATGCATGTGTCCAGCTTTGACATAACCTGCAATCATATACTATAGCAACCATAGGGACCAATTCAGGATCAGAAATTTATATTTGGCCAATTCCGGTCTATGGCCAGTTTCTCTGTGCATAAACTGTTGCTTCTACAATATGAAAGCTAAGCAGTCACTGAATGGTGCACTTATGAAATATACGAAACCATGAAATACAGCAAGGGAAATTTGAACCTGAATCCCTCATGCCAAATGAATATTTTTGGAGGAGAAACTCAATTTTGGTTTTGTGAGAGATTCGGCAAAAACACTGTAGGATACAACTTGCACAGAAATATCACTTCACACAGAGACCCCTCTTCTCCTTAGCGGCAATGGATAAAAGGATTGAAGAGGAGTTTAGTACACCCTTGGTAATATAAATTTGGAAATATCAAAACTGCTTTACCAATCTTGACAGTAAGACAGAATTAAATAATCAATTCTATAAATCATGTTTTATTCTACACATGCTACAGACAGGCTATCATGTAATAACCATTATAATGCATTTTTGTGGTCAAATGTTGATGTATCAATCACATCTTGCTACTGAGCACAAATGGACATGGATTTGATACCGAAATCAGCAAGCAAAGCACTCAGCTAATGTCAGCATACAGGTAGGTAACAAACTATCGAAACAGGTCACTTACAGTTGTCTTCAAAATAATATCAGTCAGACATCACTTACCTGATCAATCAGTATTTTTGGTAGTACAGGGATCCCTTGCTACTTCACGCTTCAATTTATGCGGTTTCAGTGCATCGCATTTTTTTTTTTTAAATATTCATTGAAATAAAAAATAAGGAAGATCAGCGTTATGGAGCAACCGGCCCGATACCTAGACCTTAATCCAATAGAAAACTTGTCAGGTGACATCAAAAATGCAGTTAATGAGGCAAAACCAAGACATCCAGAAAATCTGTGGATTTAGTCGAATCATCCTGGGCTGGAACACCTGCTCTCAGATGCCAGAAGTTGGTCAACGCCACGTAACACAGATGTGCAGCAGAGACTCAGAAACAGTATTCATCCAAAAAAATGTTAGTTCAGAGATTAAAAGGAAAACAAAAACCTCAACCATTTTTCACTTTATACACTGAATGTTTGAGTTTGTAAAGAAGAAATCACACTGATTTTTTTTTATCTAGTTTTATCTTCTGTCTAATATTCACTTTTCCTCAATTTCTTTAAAGGAATAAAAAATTGGATATTCTTCTTCATGTTTTGATTTGGAATAGAAGGCGTCGTGTTCCCAATGCATTTGTGTGTATTTAAATAAAAGTGACCAGTATTTTGAACTTCATTCACTTTTGTAAACTCGGGCTGCAACTAATGACTATTTTAATAATCAATGATTCGGTCGATTATTGTTTCGATTAATCGATTGATTGGAAAGAGCAAAAACATTTTAATTTCCATTTCTATATTCAAAATAGACGATTTGTTTTCAAATTGCCAGTCCATATGTGAGTAACTGAGTGTATAGCAAATCATTAGTTAATTCTGTGATAGTTAGTCAACACATTCATATAAATAATCTACTTACTAATATCGATAAATAATCTACTAATATTATATATATATATATATATATATATATATATATATATATATATATATAAAGTAAAAATAAAAGGACAGAACAAAGAGTTTCTATTGAAACTTCATTTTCTCTACAGATCTGTTTCGAGGGGTAGTGAAACCATCCTCTCTCTTCAGGTGATTACGGAAGAATGATTAAAATGTATTGGGGGCGGTGCTATGCCAATAACGTGGCCTCCACTAGATGGTGTGATGTACATTGTGCATTCAGGGGTGGGTTCTCATAAATATTGGGTATTGGTATTGATACATGCATATATGTACATACATATTTAGATCTACATAAACTCATATGTACACACATATATATACACTCTTCTCGCTTCCCTCTTTATATACTGACCCGAACTGTCTTCATTAAATAAAAGAAAGGAACTCTTAACTTCATGCCGACACAGGAAAAAAGCAACACACCCCCTTAAGTATATTAATTATATGATTGTATCAATCTGTAACTATATATATATATATATATATATATATATATATATGTGTGTGTGTGTGTATATATCAGTGGTTCTTAATATATATATATATATATATATATATATATATATATATATATATATATATATATATATATATGTGTGTGTGTGTATATATCAGTGGTTCTTAACCTTGTTGGCGGTACTGAACCCCACCAGTTTCATATGCTTATTACAGAAGAATCACCTGAAGAGAGAGGATGGTTTCGCCACCCCTCGAAACAGATCTGTAGTGAGAATGAATTTTCAATAGAAAGTCTTTGTCCTGTCCTTTTATTTTTACTTATATGTGTGTGTGTGTGTGTGTGTGTGTGTGTGTATACATATATGAGTTTATGTATATGTAAATATGTATGTTTAACATGTAAGATGCGACCCCTAGTTACGAAATCCCCGCTATCCGAAAATGGCTCTGGAACGGAGAGTCCCTCCTTCATTGAGGAAATTAAATGAATATTTAATAAAGATTTGGACAGGAACACCAACATAAAAATAATCTCTTATTTAACGATATAGGAGTGAGTGAGTTATTGCTTAATGCTGCTTGAGCAATATTTTTAAGGATATACATAGAAAACAGTTCACTCGTTATTGCAGCACCATCATAATACGTGATCACAATAGGATACAACTAGGCATTTGAGTCACTTCTCCCATCTGTTGCGATGGAAAACGGGCTGTTTTTCATAGCATCACAGTTTTCCTCCCATCACTGGCCATTTCATGAATTACACTAGTTGTTTTTGTCCTAGCACATGAAAATTTCTTTAGTTCGTCCGAATTCGGAAATACTTTCCTGAACAAGGGTCCGACATGGCTCGCAACAGCGACAGGTATATTGTGTTCAACAAAAAACGAAGTAAACAAACATTCAGCCCTTATTGTTGACAGTTCATTTGTAGTTGCAACCCACTTGGTTAATTTTGAAGTTTTGGCAACATTCGCCACACTTTCTTTGTGCACGGATGTTTTCGCGTGAGTGACAATGTCTGACAATGACCGACCACCATGGCTAATTGATATATCACACCGACATGGATTGCAAAAGGCAAAATATTCACCCTTCGTTGACTTTGAAATGAATGGGAATTCTTCTCGATAGGAATCCTTATAGCGCTGTCCCTTCCCCTTGGCCGGCATGTTTAGTTCGTAGTCATGCTTCATTCCCGCGCCATCGATAAGATCACCATTTCTCCATGTAATACTGACAAACTATTTAACAGCGTCCCTGATTGGCGCAGCCATAGTCCTTCAGGACTGACGGAGGCCTACCATATACACACAGTAGGCCCTTGACTATTTGCGGTTTTGCATTTGCGGTTTGACTATTCACGGACTGCCGAGCAACTGTCATGTGATTCAAATTCAGCCAATGGCTGTCCTCCTTCCTGCTGATTGGTTGAGGTGATGTAACGCCCCTTTTTCCTCATTCGCGCACAAGTTGGCAATGAGCCTTTTTTAGTGTGTTTTAATTACCTGTCAAGTTCTATGATGTCACTCAAACGCCTGCTTAAGCACCAGAAAAATGTAATGAAGTTGGATGTCTCTTCTGAAGGAATAAGACTTTCTCCAGAAGAAACAAGTTTCCTCTGAAGTCACTTCATTGCTGAAGAGTAATACTATGATCCTTTAAACTGTTGTAAATCACTCCACTACTAAAGTCTTTTTTTTTAATTATTATTCCGGTGCTTTTTTAATTATTATTCCAGTGCATGACCTAAGGTAAATGTTTAAAATGTTTGTCTGTTATATTTTATTTACTGTGGTGTAGCATGTTTCTCATTGTGTTTTGTTTATCCAATTTATTACATTTGTTGTTCTTTTATGTCCTTTTTGTTATGGTCTGTGTTTTGGGGGACTTTGATTTTGGCGCTGTGCCTCTCACTAACTGTTTACTTCCTGAGTGGCGGAGCTGAGCAGCTGAAACACACCCGAATTCACTATTCTCATTTACTCCCAATAAACAAATGCACGCTCAGCTCCGGGCCAGAGAATTAACTCACATCAACATCACCGCTTCTTTGGTTTGTTAAAAATTCTGTTTTGTACTTCGGCTCCGGTTGGGGGGGGGGG